>JAJIBD010034132.1:0-34350 GCA_021461705.1 Cryptotis parvus
CAGAGTGTCTCCCCGATCTTTTTGTTTGTTTTGGATCATACGCCAGTTGCTCCCTGGCTCTGCATTCAGAAATTACTCCTGGCAGTGCTCAGGACCATATGGGATGCTGGGGATCAAACCCCAGGTAGGCCACATGCAAGGCAAACAAGCACCTTATCGCTGTATTATTGCTCTGCCCCCAAACCCTATCTATTTTTTTAGCCTTCTTTTAAGGTGTAGTTTCTAGATGAAATGTTTTGGGGCCACATCCGGTGGTGCTCCAGGGACCATGCAATGTTGAGGATTGAAGCTGGGGTTGCAGCATGCAGGCATGTGCCCAAGAAGAGTTGTCCAGGGAGCCCCGGCACCACAGTCTTAGACCATTGCGTTGAACTGCCAGCCTGGTTGACAGAGGGTGTCTGGAGGGGTCCCCAGGCCTACTGAGGGACTGCTTGGAAAGCTCACCCCAAAATATAATAGCGTTTCCTGGGACTGGAACAATAGCACAGCAGGTAGGGCATTTGCCTTGCAGGTGGCCAACTGGGTTCGATCCCCCAGCATCCCACATGGTCCCCCAGTACTGCCAGGAGTAATTCCTGAGCGAAGAGCCAGGAGTAACCCCTGAGCATTGCCGGGTGTGACCCCCCAAAAAAAAACCCAAAACATTTCCTGAACTAAAGAGATAACTCAGTGGGCTGAGTGCTTGCTTTTTTTTTTTTTTTTTTTTGCTGGAGGCCTGATTCCATTCCCCACAACATGTAGGGTCCCCCAAGCACTGCCGTGCCATGAACCTAAAACCTCCCCTAAAGCATTTTTTTTTTTTGGGGGGGAGACACTTAGCTGTGCTCAGGGATCACTCCTGGGTGGTACACAGGGGACCATCTAGAATACCAAGAATTTAGAGGCTGGGGGTGCTACATGCCCAGATGCTACCAGCTGGCAAGGAAGGAGGCACAGACAGCAAGCTGTAGGACCTAGTGGTGGGGAGGGGGGTTTTGACTGGATTTAGAAGGCCTAAATTCCCTTTTATCTCTCTAGCCCTCGAAGTATTTTATAGCAAAGTTATAAAGAAAAGTTTATTTTCTTCTGAAAAAAAGTTTTCTCCTTTTTTTTTTTATCATGGTACAGGCTAGGTTTCTTTTTTAAAAAATAAAAATAGTAATAATTATTGTTATTATTTCATTGCTAGGGGTAAAACCCAGGGCTCACATGTACAAAGCATGTGTTCTGTCACTGAGTCACGTTACCAATTTTTTTTGGTGTTTAGCCATACCTGGCAGTGTTTAAGGGTCACTCCTGGCAGCTCAGGGGGCCATATGATGGCATTGGGGATCAGACCCAGGTTGGCTGCATGCAAGGCAAAGTGCTCTACCTTCTGTACTCTTTCCAGTCCCTATTTCCATGTCAATAGTTCTAACAGCAATTACTGATATAGGTCATTATTCGTTTCCATGTTGATTAAATTTGCTATATACCATGTTCAGACTCCAACATTCTCCCTGCATTAACTTATGCCTGGGCCCTACAAAAAGCAGGATGAGAATGCTATTCGGGTCTCTCAAAGAGGAATTGAAAGCTATGCTTGTAATATCACGCCTCACTCAAGTGAAAGAAGAAATCCGGAGCTCCGACCTCCGTCTCTGTTGCAGAGTCAGGGACACTGTCTCATTTGTCAAGGCATCGAAAATCAGATGGGCTGGACATGTAATGCGATTTGGAGACGACCGCTGGACTAGAGCGTTACCGACTGGATCCCACGGGATGTCGAAAGATCACGTGGCCGCCCACCTACAAGATGGTCAGACTTCTTCGTCAAGACCCTGAACAAAGCGGTTTTAGGCTCTTCCTATTATTACTGAAGCAACCAGATGCCATTGGGCTACACTGGCATGTGATAGGGTCTAATGGAAATATTACTGGCCGCCCGCTCGAGCAAATCGATGAATAACGGGATGTCAACTGATCAAGTGACCGTGTTCCAGTGAGGGGACTGGTCTAGAATCATGATCTGGTACGATGCACCCCAGCACACGTGCACACATCCCTCCTCTGAATCTTCTTGGATGTCTTTGCCCTGTTCCTCTTTCATCTGGATTTTAGGATATATGCCAGTTTCTTTTTTTCCTTATATGTCTCAGTGGGAACAAAAACCACGTTTGGCATTCATTAGAACAGCATGTCAAATGGTTGGATGATGGTTTGACTATCTTGGTACTGGGGAGTCAACCGGACCCACATGTACAGGCAAATACTCTGCCTCTGGGCTAAATCCTCAACCCAAGATTGGACATCTAGAGTGTTATCTTTTTCATGAATATGTAAAGATGGTATTTATCGTTTTTCATGAATATTTAAAGATGGAATATGAAGATGGTATTTCTCCATTTATTTTAGTCATCTTTTGAGGTAAGGGAAGGAATTTGATGGATTGTGGGATCGTTCCTGGCAGTGCATTGGGGCCATGAGGTGCCAGGGATTCTGCCTGGGTCCCTGCATGCAAAGCATATACTCCGACCATTTGAGTTGTCACTCAGCCCTGAATTTTTCATTTTCGTTTTCTTCACATAGCTTTCACATGTCCTGAGTTGGTTTTAAGATATATTGGGGAGTGGAGAGGTAGTACAGGGGTTAAGACATTTGCTTTACACCTGGCCAACTCCAGCTCAATCCCCAGCGCTGTGTATGGTTCCCTGAGCAGAGAGCCAGAAGTGACCATTGAGCACTGCTGAATTTGGCCAAAAAAAAAAAAATAGCAAAACAAAAATGAGATGTATGACAGTTTTACTACTAGTGGGAATTTAAAATAATTTGGTGTTTTCTTCACTCTAGTAGAGTCACTTTAGAAAACTTTACCTTAGTTTCATCAAAGCACTGTGAAGGGGCCCTTTGTACTGTAGCGCTGTTCCGGATCTGTCCCTTGTCAGACCTTGGGAACCAGAAGTCTGTGAATGCTGTCTGCAAGGACCAACATTTAGTCAGTAAATGGGAGCAGCTCTGATGCATTCGGGGGAATAGACCCCCATATCTCTGCCTTACAGGGTTTACACAGGGTGGAATCAGACATTAATCTCAAGCAATTACTGATGTTCACTCTTGTGAGGAAGGGTCACTCTGAAAACACAAAAAATGGGATGTTGGGGATAGATGAGAAACAGAATGGTTTGGAGCACAGATAGATTAGACACAAATACATTTGAGCTATGTGGTAGTGAAACCGGACTGTGGGGATTGAAGAAGGGACAGTCAAGGATGACTCCTGGGTTTTGGAACTAGGTCCCAAGTGGTGATGGTTATGGAGATTGGAAATGAAAAGAACCATATCTGGTTGGACAAATGGAAGTTGTGTTATTCTGAACATGTTGGAGGCATCTTTGAAGAGATCCATGGGAAGATGCCAGGTAAGCAGATATGTGAAGCCCAGAGAAACAGCTGGAGATATAAATTTGAAAGCACTTGTATTTGGATGGCGGCTGAAACCATGGACACAAAGATCAAGTTGAATAGGAATAAGAAGGGAAAAGAAAAGGGCTAAGCTCTAAGGAAGCATGAAATGGATACCCCAGTTCTGGTTGTTTGCCTCTAGCTCCTTTGCAGGGGTATCTGAAAGTGGAGAGAAGCGAGCAGTGATCTCAAATGAGCTCATAGGGTCAGCTCAGAGAAGACAAAGGTGCCATTGGATTTAGCTCTAGCTTAACACTGCGTGGTAGATCTCTCCCCAGTTCCTAGTCTAGGAAGAAGACCAACAGAGGGCAAAGCTGCTAGGACCAGAAGACAGAGCTCTTTGTCAGAGAGGAAAGTGTTGGTGGAGGCTTGGAAGAGGGGTAAAAAGATTCAGGGAGGCCTGCTGAGTTGACGAGCAGCATGCCATGAAACAGCATGTGCTGGAACAGCCAGACACCCAGTGAACCGCTCAAGCTAAAGCCAGCTCCGAGCTTGAACAGAGGAGCCCCTGCTCATAGAGCAGACTGTGTCCTTCAGGCAGCAGTTGGAGGGTCCAGCTCATATGTGTCCACCCCTGCTCCGGAGGACCTCCTCAACAGCAGTGACAGGACTATTTAGATTCCCGGAATGCTTTCAGATTTTTCAAATAGTTTCAAAAGAAATGTTTATGTAATTCCAGAACAAAAAAATACTCTGGAATCATGGTTGAGGAAAAAAGAGGACTATCACCGTCCTGCTGTGACAGGCCGCCCCCTGTACCTGGGAGTACGGGCCGTTCGACCCAGTCTAAGACTGATAGTTCATAGACACGAATGCTACTGACTGGGGAGTCAGAAAATGCAGGCCAGTGACTGGTGGTCAACTGGCAAGTTTATTCAGGGCAAGATGCTATTGACACACAAAAGCAGGCACACAATAAAGGGGGGAGAAAGGGAAGAACAGGGCTGGAGCGATAGCACAGCGGGTAGGGCGTTTGCCTTGCAGCGGCTGACCCGAGTTCAATCCCCCGGCATCCCATATGGTCCCTCAAGCACCGCCAGGAGTAATTCCTGAGTGCAGAGCCAGGAGTAACCCCCTGAGCGTCACCAGGTGTGACCTCCCACCCCAAAGGAAAAAAAAAAAAAAAAAAAAAAGGGAAGATTAAAGGTTGCATAGCAACATAGGTTTTTTTTTTTCTTTTTTTGGGTCACACCAGCAATGCTCAGGGGTTACTCCTGGCTCTGCACTCAGGAATCACTCCTGGCGGTGCTCGGGACCATATGGGATGCCGGGATGGAACCTGGGCCGACAGGGCAGGCCGCTTGCAAGGCAAATGCCCTATCCGGCTGGGCTATCGCTCTGGCCCCAGCAGCATAGTTTTAGGGGGGACACAAACTCAGCACAGGAACAAAACTTATCCTCCTTAAAAGGTTTCCAAAGGCAATCATGAAGGTTTCAAGACAACCCATGTTCCTGAGCCCAGCCAAAGGTGAATTATTAATCTATACTAGTCTCTGAGGAGCATTAGGGCCCCTGGCATCAGTCTGGGGCCATTGTCTGGACTTAGTATCTGAACCATTGCTCTAGAAACCCTGGAGTAATCTCACAGGTTACTCAATCCAGGTGGCTCAGGAGCTGCACCAGTAGGAATTCCAATAGAAGACCACCTCCTTTTTATGGAACCCTGAGCTCCCGAGGGAGCACTTCTGAAAGACTTCAGTCTTCCCAGGTTTTTTTCAGGAACTTTGGCTGAGAGAAACAATGCTGGGATACAGGCAGAGTCATCAACATGTGCTCGCACTTGTGTTTTCTCCTGGTCTGTATCTGATTGAGTTTTTTTCCTTCTTCCCCTTATAGAGCTTTTTACAGACAAGAGTTTCACTTTCCAAATTCGAATTCGATCCTTGGCATCCACTCTGTGGCCTCTGGCCTCTCTGGCAACTGCCCTGGTGGCGCCCAGCACGGCAGGGCCTGAATGCTGAAATGTCCAGCCTGGTTGGCTAAACATTGCTGCAAGTCACTGCAGGCACCCAAGCACTGCACCCCAACTAGAAATAGTTCAGTTTTATATGTAGATTATGATCTGGGGGCTCTATCTTTATTTAAACGTGAGAGTGTATCTGGAGTTCTTAAGTGTTTTCAATATTTGTTTGAAAAGACTCCTCCCCCCCAACTGAATTGCTTTTGTGTGTTTGTCGAACATCTGTCATGTTCGGTTCCATTTCTTCAGTTTGTTTTGGGCCCTTGACAACACCATAATGGTCCTACTGTAGCTTTATTTTATACCTTAAAATGAGAGTTTCCTCGCTTCTTACATTGTTTTACTGGTTCTTGCATTTCCATAAATTCTAGAAGCAATTTTTAATTTTTATTGTAATTGCATGAAGTCTGGAGAGAAGATTGCAGGACTGTCTGGTGGGTACTTACTCCATTTTGGGTGCTGGAGACAGAACCTGGAGCCTCATACATACAAGACATGCGCTTTGCTGCCGAGCCACATCTCTGACCAGATGGGTCCAATGGCTTTGTTGCCTGCTGTTACTAGCCATCATCTTTAATGGCACAAAGCAGCCTACTCCTCCATTTGCCATGTTACAATGATTTCAGAACCAGAGTCCTAGCTTATGATTACACTGGTATCTTTGGAAGTTTGGCCGTAAATAAGATCATCACATTGCATAGGAACCGTCAAGTAAAGAGTGGAACATGGATGACCACTTTGCCGGGGCCTGCTCTGGGTCTCCTCAGTCTTCGCCTGCTGGCACTCAACTGCCCTTCAGAGCTGGTTGTGAGCAAGACAAGCGCCATTAGCCCGCTTCTTTCTCTCTCTCTTTTCTGACCCAATGACGCTCAGGGGCTACTCCTGGCTCTGCACTCAGGAATTACTCCTGGCAGTGCTCAGGGGACCATATGTGATGGCAGGGGACCGAACCCAGGCCAGCCACATGCAAGGCAGATGCCCTCCCTGCTATACCACCGCTCTAACCCTAACCTTCTTTCTGTCTCAGGTCTTTACACCCCTGCAGCAGGGGGTCGTAGATCTGTCCTTTTGAACACATGGTTACATCTTTTTACTGTTTTCCTTTATTTCTTCTGCTTGACATAACAGGATCATTCATGTTCACTTCTCCATGAGCTACATTAAAAACATTCATGATGCACAAACTTGCTACTTTCCCTCTGCTGTAGCCACCTGTGACCTCGGGCCTACCCAGCTTGTCAGTCTGCCTGTTTCCTGGGCGTCTTCCCGCTCTTTCCTGCCCTGTGTGGCGCCTGCTGTCTGCACTCATGTTCCCATCCTGACTCCTCTCCTCAGGCTTCTCAGTCCCCTCCCCGTGCCCAGAGGGAGAAAAATGGGCTGCTCTCAGGTTTCTCCTCTCAGTCAGAGCTGCTTGTGCAACAGAAGTGGACCCATACCCCTACTAAAACAGTTAGCATCCATTTTGGTGATAACACTCCAGCAATGCTCAGGGGGTTATTCCTGGCTCTGCACTCAGGAATTACTCCTGGTGGTTCTCGGAAGACCATATAGGATACCAGGGATTCAAGCCCAAGTCAGCTGTGTGCAGGGCAAACGCCCTTCCCCCTGTGCTGTCGCTCCAGCCCCTGGTGACTTATTTCTTCTCTTACCATGAGACATCCTTAGTTATCTCCTTGGATTTACAAAAAAAAAAAAGAAAATTTTAATTTTCTTTTTTGGGTCATGCCCAGCAATGCTCAGGGATTACTCCTGGTAGTGCCTGGGGGAACCATATGTGATGCTGGGATCGAACCTAGGTCAGTCGCGTGGAGGGCAAACACCCTTCCCGAAGTACTATCACTCTGGCCCCTCTGGAAACTATTTTGAAGTCTCATAAACTCGACTGACTAAAGACCCCCCCACCCCAAGCTGTCCAATTGTCCTGCCAGCTTGAGGCACTTCCGTGGGTGCAGTTTCCTGCAGCTGAGGGGACCAAATTCCTGGGCCAGCAAATCTGAGGCTTGGGCAGTCCAGTCCAGTCCCTTGGTTCCATGCAGGCAAACTGAGGCCCATCTGTCAGCTAGGAAGAAGTATTTGAAATGGGCTGAATGAGCTCACCCCAAAGGGCCATGTGATGGGACTTCACTGAAAACTTTCATTGACTTTAGTGGTGCTCCTTTTTGTCCTCTGTACTTGCCCCCGTACCTCAGCAGCAGCCTCCAGCCATTTGTTCACACCGGAGAGCAGGTGTGCAGAGGGCAGGAGGTGCCCGACAAGGGAGTGGGGTCTGAGCTCGGGGGGCCCTGGTCACATTTACTGGCTTGGAGGGCCCAAACCAGTCAATCTGTTATGTGGGAGTTCTGCTCTGCTTGTGGAACATGGTCTTCACTGGAAAGTGCAAGTGCTCAGGTCTCCAGCCCTTGCTCCAGTCTGCGTCCCCGTGAGGAATGTGCACCTGTGCCAGCGCTCCTGCTCCTCCAGGGTGGGGCTGGCCTTTCACCAGAATATCCTGTGACCGTGAAAAAAGCTTCCGGCTCTGAGACTGGTGGAGTAATCTTAGACACTTTGGACCCCCGAGGACTCGGTATCTTATCTTGAGGTTCATTAAACAGCATTAGTTTTGCTGGACTTTTTCCAAGGTTTCAGTTGTGGGCGAAACCTTTACTATACCGTGTGGGCTCTTAGAGACTATTTTCTCCCTCATTTTACAAGTGATAAGGCTGATGTGCTGGGACTTGGGCAGGGCCCCTCAGGCCTCTGGCAGCTCTGAGAAAGGCAGGCTGCGGTTCTCATAGCCACATCAGCCCTTCGGGGAGCTGCATGCTGGCCACGCTGCTCAGTTCCTCCAGCTGCGTTTCTGGAGGCCAGTGTGCGCTCACTTCTCCAGAACCATCCACATGGGTGGGCACCTGGCTCTCGATACAGTAGAAGGCATAATCATAGGGTGGCAGGCAGTGGGTGGATGGGCTGGCCAGCTCCTACAGCAGGGAGAGCAACAGAAGCAGGAGAGAGGAGCAGGCAACCGGGGCTAGAGTCAGCGATGTCAGTACCCCCAACTGTCCCCGCCCCAGGAAGACTGGCTTCCCAGCACACATGGCCCCCCCACCGCTGCTTACCTGGTGTTCATGGCTTGAAAACAGGTGGCAGTGGCACTGCCTCTATGGCCCTTTGTTCTCACTGTCACAGCCCCCGGGGACCGATAACCTCTGACCCCACAGCGGTGCACAGCTGAGGAATGCCGAAGGCTCAGCTGCATGTGCAGAGAAGGGATGGCTCCTTCCCGGGCTGCGGTGTTCCCTGGCAGCATACGTGCTCCCCCTCAGGAACTGGAAGGCACTGTGTTCTGGTCTGAGTGCCCAGGGTGAATTGTGGGCAGGTGAGCAGAGGCCCCAGGCCCTCCTGGCAAAGCTACCAGGTCCAGGGGACCTTCGGGACAGGCGCTGTGACTGGGTTTGGTCTGAACAGCTGGGGTCTAGTCTTGCCGGCCTTGCCTTCCTTGCTTGTTGTGCAGAGAGAAGGACCAATAAGGTGCGCGGGACATTTCCAGAACACTTGATTAATCATTGAAGATGTTGGGTTTCAGATTCCAGACGGGGCTGCTTAAGAACTAGAGCCTTCAGCTGTGGCCTCTGCTAGTGTTTCTTGTGTGTCTACCCTGGGGGGTTCCGAGCTCCATTTGCCCAGAACCAGGTTTCTGAGTAGCTCGTGTGAATGGCTCCCTTGGGTTGTATGAGACAGTTTTCCTAGTTCTTGGGACCAAGGGCTACTGTCATAGGCTGATGGTCCTGGAGAAGACCCCTAGTGTACACAGGCAAGGAAGATGCCCCAGCCATGCTGTGCTCTGCACCCCTCCTCTGCATTCAGAGACCTGCCCCTACAGACCCTCACTCCATGCTGGTGCCAAAGGGCAGCCTGGGAGCAAGTGGGACAAGCCTTGACCCGATCGGCTCTGGGAATGAAGCTCCTTCTTGCCTAGGGCTTGACTATTGAGGGGGCGTGTGTGGTGTCTGGCCTAGGAACCTACATACACATATGCTCTATTGCTAAGCCCCAGTGTGCCTCCTGGGGATGGAGCAGCTGTCCACAGGACATAAGGGAGGTTGTCACTGGTGGGAGACTGTCGCTGTTTCCACCAAAAAAGGCTCAGGGGCTGGAGCTCCAGCGGGTAGGGCTTTTGCCTTTGCACGTGGCTGGCCTGTGCCAGCCCGGGTTCCTATCCCCGGCATCCCATATGGTCCCCGAGCACCGACCACCAGGAGTAGCCCCTGAGCATCGCGGTGTGACCCAAAAAGCAAAAAAAAAAAAAAAAAAAAAAGGGTGGGGGAGCTCAATCTGAGCTGCCCCTGAACTCCAGAATCTTCTCAGAGGGCACTAACTGCTGGACCTGTCCAATGCAGCCCCCTGATCCCACCTCTATCCACTCTTTGTGCTTCCAAAACGTTTTATGTGGAAATGACCTGACCCAAAGAGGTGCTGAGTTCTGATGTGCCATTCGCTTAGCTCCCCTATTGGAGAACAACCGCCGTAACATGGTTCTTGAGCTGACAGCAAAGCTTTGGGGGTACAGGTTCAGCTTTTTAGAACCCAAGGGAAAAGCTCCTGGGTAGATTTCCCCATCTGGTGGCAGGGAGTGGGGCAGTGCAGAGCATAAGGCAAGAAGCAGCCAGGATCCTGGGACGGGGGCACCCTAGTGGCCACTTGATTTTGCAGGGACACCCTCTGGAGGTGTAGTTCTAATACCTTCCTTCAGGTGATTCAGTACCCAGATAGATTTACTTGCAAAATAAGCCATTTCCAGGCCACTGGGAAACCTTCCACAGAACTTTTCCTGGGCCAGTCATCCCTGCCCTGGGTGACGACTGGAAAGCCAGGAAAACACAAGTCTCTACCTCCACCTCCACTGAGGGACCAAGGTTCTGGCCTCAGGTGACGGAGGGAACCAGTCACAAGGACTTTAGGAAACTTGGCACTCTGGAACTAAGTGACTCAGGTTCTAAGGTATGTGGGTATTTCCCGTCCCTTTGAGGCTGATGCAACCAGACTGACACTGAGGCCTGGAAGCACCGTAACAGATAATGAGTTTAAAGTCCTCCTGCTCGGAGTTTGGATTCTCCATACAGGAAAAAATCCAAATGTGAAACGAGTCCAGATAAAGACAAATTTGACTAAACTGGAGAAAGGTGATATAGGAAGAAAACTCAAGCTTTATTTGTGGGTGTAATGGAACCCAGGACCCCGTATGTGCATTACCTCTTCTGCCATATCCCCAGTCTGAGGCATTTCTTTTTGTTTTGGTTCACATCTGCCAGTGTTCAGGGTTTTCTCCTGGCTCTGCACTCAGGAATTACTCCTGGTGGTGCTTGGGGACCATATGGGATGCTGCGGATCAAACCTGGGTCGCCATATCCAAGGCAAATGCCTACCTATTGTGCCATCACTCTGGCCCCATTTTTGTTTCAACTTGGAGCTGCTTAGTGGTTCTCAGAGGTGGGAAAGCAGTGGTGACCACCCTCAGGCTGTGTGTGCCTGGAAGGCCTTGGGAAGTGATCCCTCGTCCATGGTGGAAACCTCAATAAATGGAGTTAATGGCACATGGCACCATGCCAGGCCTAAAGCAAGCACCTTAGCTGGAGGGCTGGCAAGGAAGTAGAGAAGGGGTATTGAACTGTGTGCTCAGATTCATACCTTGCCTGGAAGGCCCAGGTCATGCTCAGTGATGCCACTACGGGGGCTGGTCTAAATCCATTCACTCCTACTCTCTCCCTTTCCTGCCCACTTGTGTGTGACCAAGCCTGGAGTTCTTTACCAGTAAAAGGGACGAGATGTCTCCCTGCAGCTGTTGTTGGGGCCGTGTGCTTGGAGGCCTCAGGGGTAAGTTGTCTTCTCGCCACCTAGGCTTCCCTCGTGGTAGACTGTATCTCCCTCTTGGCTTCTGTGCTGGGTGTGGCTGAGGTGAAACCTGTGCCCCAGGAGAGGGGAGAGTCTCTGGGCAGTGGAAGATGGTTGACAGGATGTGAGAAATGGAAAAAGCCGATTACAAACCCAACCTCCAGAGGCATTGCCAAGTGAGCAGATATAAAAAGATACACAAAAATAGAATGAAAAAAGATTGTCAAGGGCTGGTTACATTGACAAGACTCATGAAATTCACAAGCTCCATACATTTTAAATCCTCACTGAGTTTGGTGGTGGGCTTAAGGTTTTCTCAAAAGGGGCCAGAGATCTTTGAGGCCCAAATCAAGGGCGCTTATGGAGGCTTCTCAACCTATGGGTTTGTTTAGCCCCAATGGGTCCAGGCTTCTGAAGAAAAGAATTCTGGGTCCCTAGCTAGCCGCCTCCCATTTGGCCCTGCACTGCTCTGTGCATGACCTAGGCATGGAAAAACCAAGGTTCTGGGTCGTACTTTCGTTGCTGTTTCAGCTGTGTCCAAGAAACAGCCCTTAGTGTCTTACCCAGCATGGCGGGAGGCTATGGCTCTTTTGGACCGGTTCATTCTCATGCTTTGTCCTTCCCCTTCCAGTGTACGTGGTAGAAGACCAAAGAAGGGATGACGCGGGTGCTTCCACCTGTCTCACGGCCTGCTGGACTGCTCTGTGTTGCTGCTGTCTCTGGGACATGCTCACCTGACCAGCCCGACCCTTGTCCTGCCGCCAAGCCCGGCAACTGTGCCTGCTCCCACCTCTCCGATGCTGAAATGACTAGCTCTGCACAGATACTTCTACCTTTGACAAAGTGGATCCTAGATTAGCTGGGGTTGTGGCTGTTTAATTCAAT
Source organism: Cryptotis parvus (assembly GCA_021461705.1). Lineage (NCBI taxonomy): Eukaryota > Metazoa > Chordata > Mammalia > Eulipotyphla > Soricidae > Cryptotis > Cryptotis parvus. The sequence continues at coordinate 12,134 of JAJIBD010034132.1, forward strand.
GACTTGATCTTTCTAAGGCTCAAAATCCATTTCTTATTGGCCTTTCACAAATGTGCTAAATGACTTTCCTTTTATTTTTTTTGTCAAAGGCTTATTACAAATATATATTTATAATTTTAAACGAAACACTCAAGGTAGTGGCATGATCTAACATACCACTAGATGATTTCTCTGCTAAATCCCTGTTATGTTCCAATAAATTTGTCTAAACATCAACCATCTGAATTATTCCAGACAGTATCTGGGCCCTGCTCTGACTACCTCCTAGATGCTCGCTGATGTTTAACATCTGGGTCTGGCTGCCACTAGAAGCCACATCGTAGGTGCCCCCACTGACCTCTTGTTCTCTTTCTAACCCAGAGATGGCTTTCACCAGAGTTGCAGAAAAAGCCTCTGGGTAAGTGGGCTGCTGTGTCCTCGGAGGCCCAGGGGGCACACCTGAAACCCACAGGAGAGAGAACTGCCTTACAAATAGTGAGCATAGCCACCATCTCCGCTTTGCCCGCAAGGTGGCGCTGAGCAGCTACAGCAGAGAGCCAGGTTGGCCTCCTTCCCTCAGAAGCAGTTGTGTTCAATACCAGCCTTGCTTCTCTTCGCAAACAAAAGCCATCAGGGTGTTGCATCACCTGGTTTCTGTGGTCCCACTAGAGATGACTGGGCTCAAATCAGTATGACTCTCTGACCACAGAGTTGGGAAGTGCAGAGTCGGCAGAATTTCCACAATCCAGCCATAGTAGCCCATCTACCTCAAGAACAGATGAGCACATTTAGGACATTAGGAAGGATAAATTATGATTATCCTTGTTTCTTTATTTTTTTAAATTTACATGCCTTTTTGACTATGTTTACATCCTTTAAACACCACTTGCAACCAAACTCCTCATGAGCCAGTACTAGCCAGATTCAAACAGCACAGCCCCGGGCGCCCTCAGGATTGCTGCCCCACCTCAACACGGACTGCACGGTGGCGGTGCAGTTGGTTATTACCGGATGTCCTTTTGGAATGTCTGGGAAGAAGTGGGGAAAGGCATCTTTAGCCTGTGCTGTTCACTTACGTGCAGCTTCACACTCATCTCTCTCCCTTATCTGCACGTGACAGGGGCTCTGGAGCTGAGCAGGGCCTCCACGAGACCAGGCCCGTGTCCTTTACTGGTGATCAGGATGGTAAGGTAGCGCCCCTCTCCTGGGAGTTCAGGACTCACTCAGGGGGCTGCACTCAGAGGAAAAACAACAGCGGGGAGGGTGTTTGCCTTGCATGCGGCTAACCAAGGTTCAACCCCTGGCACCCCATATGTCCCCAAGCACCGCTGGAGTAATTCCTGAGCATCACTGGGTGTGTCCAAAAACAACAAAAAAGAGGGGGAAAAATAGGAGGACAGGTGTGTGAAGCAGAACCAGGATAAAAAAAAAATTACAGAACTGGGATCTGAATGGGCACAATGATCAGAAAAAGTGGGGTTACCAGACATCCAGATTAAACATCAGAATAGAAGGTTTGGGCCCTCCACCCTCACAAGGAAGAGGAGCCCGGAAAAGCTTCCCCAGGGCTCCTACTGCGCCCTTCTGGCCATCAGCATCTCCCGGATGTTGTCCTCAGCTTCCTTCACACTCCGCTCCAGGTAGGATTTCTTCTGCTGCATGAGGAGAAAGGAGAGTTAGGACAGGACGGATGGGCCCGGCTGGCAAATGCTGCTGCCATCCCCAACGATGATGGCTTCTGGAGAACACTGTTGGGGCCACACTGTCCCCAACTCACAGGCCCCAGGGAGGGCACTTGGTACAGGAAGCAGTAGTGCTCCGTGGAAGAGACAGTGGCAAGTCCTACTGCTCCAGAAGGAAGCAGACTTTAAAAACAGGCGCCTCCGTTCATGAAGTTACACCAGACAAAGACCAGGAAATTCCAGGACAAAGCTCTGGCCCCTAACAGTCTCTCAAGGTTTTCCACAGCCCGGGCCAGGCAGCAGGCTCCGCCACTGCCCCTGGGCAGCAGATCCTGAGCTGTGTCCAGCGAAGGCGACAGGCGGGTAAATTCGGAGTTAGCGCATGTCTCCCAGCGGCACATGAGTCAGGAGGAAATCTGCTTTTCTAATGAAACTCCTGCCGGCCAGGAATCCGGGACAGTGACACACCGCGGGAAGCAGAGCTGTCAGCTGACCTCCTACCCCATCTGGGTCCCTGCATTTACAACCCCAACGTAGACAACTTGAACAGCTTTCAGAGCCACATCTAGACCAGGATTACTAAAGGTTAGTCAAAGGAAATGATGTCTGAACACGATTTGCTCTGTGGTCACCAAACTGTGGTGGCCTGCCCACTCGCCCTGTGCTCAGGACGTGGCTGTGGGCACCTTCCCACTTGACGGGCATGAACTGAAGGCTCTCTTGAGGACTGCTCAGAGTAACCCTCTCGCAGGCTGCATGGGCCGGAGCCGCATCACAGCAAAGCCCTGCCCACAGCTGCAGATATGGCTGCCCCAAGCAGTGTGCACTGGCAACTCAAGGGCCGCATGACTGGGGGAAGCCAGGGCACGGCTGGGCAGAGGACAAAGAGAGCCTGGCTGCCGTGACATGACAGCTTGGGAACTGGCCCCGGCGACCGGAAAACTGCAAAGGTGCCTCCTCACTGCATGAGGCCTTCGGCAACTCGAGATGCCTTCTGTACTGTGCCTTGAACTTCTCTCGCTCTCGGCCCAGTTATTAAATGAGATACTCAGAGCCCCGTTCCTATAGGTACCAAATGTGGCACCGGAGTCCTTTATCAGTTCTTGTATGAACTTCTGATTCTGTTTGTCTTCAAATGTCACATCTCCTGAAATGTCTCCTCATTTCCCACCTGTCCACTGTGCACACACTTCCTGGCAAAACAAGAGCCCCATAAAACATGCACAGTGACCATGACAATCCAGTGGCTACAACTGTGTACTGTTGCTAAGGAATCTGGCTTAGTAACATGGCTAAACCTGATACTGTACTATCACTGTGATATCAGAGAGGGAACTTAAACTTCCTTTGATAAACAACCCTTGGACTTTATTTGTGTTGAGTTAAAAAGAAATACTAATAACTTCTGACACATCACTGAAGAATGTACAGGGCCTGGGTGTTGCAGAGAAAGGGAGCAGCAGCCAGATAGTGAGTGCCATGCGGCATCTGGGCACCCCTGGGGCCCGGCCCCACGAGAATGTGTGGAAAAGGCTGCAGAGCAAGCACGCACTCCTGCAGTGGTTGGCCAGGTGGGCTCTGCCGCAGCCCAAGTCCAGTAGCTTGCTACCCCAGTGGCAAAGCCATGAACTTAGAGCATCAGCAAAAGCTTCTCTCTCAACTGCGCAGGCCACTGGCCAGTCAATTCAGGCTGTGGTCTCAGCTTTGAACTTTATCCTGTAACATCTATCCCCACACCCAATTTTGTAAATTTTTCATTTTATCACTGCCTAGCCTGGGGAGAGAATACTGGGATTAAGGTCCCTGCTTTGCATTCTGCCAACCCTGGTTTGAATCCCTGGCACCACATATAGTTTCCCTGGCATCAAAAGGGGGTCACTCCTGAGCACAGACCTGTGGCCCAAAAAGCAAAACTACTGACTGCATAGCCGAAAGTCTTCAAATTTCAAAAAAGACGCAAAAAGGAATTTAACTTTAAACTTTTGATTCATTTAGGTAGACTTACTGGCCATTTAAATTTTTCCCAAGGGACAGGTTTTCTAAATGTATTTCAGTTGTCCCAAATTATCATTAAAACATTTCTGAGTCCAGAAGACCCTCATAGTGAAGCCTGGAGTTAACCCACAAAAAGCTTGTTTGATGATGTCTCATAAAAACATACACTGAAACCCTAACCCAATAGTGTTTTGGCAATGCTCAGGGGTTACTCCTGACTGCACTTAGGAATTACTCCTGGCAATGCTCAGGGGACCATATGGGATACCAGAGATCAAACCCGGGTTGGCTGCCTGCAAGGCAAACGCCCTGTCTACTATATCAGCACCCAACGGTATCTTTAAATGTGACCTTACTTGGAAATATGTTCTTTGCAGATGCAGCAAAGATAATGGGATATCAGACTAAGGTGGTCTAAGCCAGTGACTTTTTGTTTGTTTTGGGTCACACCCGGCAATGCTCAGGGGTTTCTCCTGGCTCTGCATTCAGGAATTACTCCTGGCGGTGCTCGGGGGACCATATGGGATGCCGGGGATCGAACCCGGGCTGGCATGGGCGGCGCGTGCAAGGCAAAAGCCCTACCGCTAGGCTATCGCTCCGGCCCCTAACCCAGTGACTTTTAAATGGCCACATGAAGACAGGGATGCAAAGGGAGAGCGAAAAAGGCAGCAGAGTAAAGGAAAGCCAAGAATAGTTGGCCAACACCAGAGCCCCCAGATGGAAAATCCTAAATTCTTCAGAGTGAGCATGATCCTGTAAAACCACGACCCTGGGTTTCTATCCTTCAGACTCTGGGAGAATCAAATTGCCGTAAGTCTCCAGTCTGGGAAATTTGTTATGTAGCTCCAGGAAGCCAATGTAGGACCCTAAAATGAGGTGACCCCCAAAACAGGTTCTATGCTGTAAATTTTCTTAGTCCAAAGAAGCCAAGCTATGGGGCTGGAGTGATAATACAGCAGGTAGGCATTTACCTTGCAAGCAGCTGACCTGGGTTGGAGATCCGGCATCCCATATGGTCCCCCCACAAACACTGCCAGGAGTAGCTCCTGAGTGCAGAGCTAGGGGTAACCCCTGAACATGGCCAGGTGTAAACAAAAAAAGCCACGGAAAAAATAGTCACAGTATGAGTCCCTAAACAAGATCTTGGAGTCATATTTAATTCCCCCAAAATATGGCAGAATTGAGTCAAATATAACTGAGACCATCAGAGGTTGGAGAAAATTAAGGAACCAATGATTTATCTAAAAGTTGATAAACTTTTTCTTCCTTCAATCACCAAGCTTCTTCCTAAAACTACAAGTCAAACCAGAAATGTGGGGCTCCGGACTTCCTCATTTCTTCAAACGTCAACTCCTTCTTTCTGATTGCTCAAGAGAAAAGCCTTTGATGTCATCCCCAAATCTTCTTTCATAAGAGCTCGTATCAGCCAAACCAACAAGTCCTAAAAAGCCACTATCTCAAAACATACTAAGAACTGACCTGAACGTCAGCCTTTCTTCAGCCTTCAGAAATGAAGAAGAGACCCTTCATTTCTCCCACAGTGGTCAGAGCTCAAACACCCTCCAGAGGCTTCCCAGGCACTATCAGCAAGGGCAGTGCCTTTTCAGAAGGTCCTGGAGTCTGGCTCAGGGCTGATCGCAGCTTCCCTCCCTTTACATCCCCCCATTCACTCCAGACACTGGCCCCAGGCAATCCTTCCCATTCAGCAAGGCCGGGGCCCTGGACTCTCTAGGAACTCCCTAGAAAGCCAGGGTTTTCACTTGGTCGAGACCTCTCTCAGGTCACTTGAACGGAAAAGGCTTCTTGGTTACATATGGCTCCATATTCTCTTCTCCCCAAGCCAAATTTTCTTGATGACAAGAAATGGTCAAGGAGAGAAGCTGGCTTTACCTGCTGATGCAATCCCAGCACCCAGAAGTACGGTGGGTACACAATCGAACTCGGTATTTGTAGAATAAAAGTGCTTTTGTTTTAAGACATGACTGACTTGCACATGCGATCCTTTTCAGTTCTCCCTCCTCAACAGGGGCACCCAATAAGGGTCACCCAGAAGAGGCTGAGGTAGAAACTGACCATCTCCTCCAGAGATGCCCTGGGGTATACACAGAAGTTTAAAACTCAAACGTTAGGGACCAGAGAGGGAGTACAGCGGGTAGGGCATTTGCACAACGCAGCTGAGGGCCCAATCCTCAGCACCTCATCTGGTCCCCCAAGCCCATCGGGGAGCAATCCCTGAGCACCACCGGGTGTGGCACAAATATAAGAACAAAAGAAAACAATTGCCCAGCAGGTAGGGCGTTTGCCTTGCACGCAGCCGGCCTATGCTGGCCCGGGTTTGATCCCGGCATCCCATATGGTCCCCTTGAGCACCGCCAGGAGTAGTTCCTGAGTGCAGAGCGGGTGTGACCCAAAAGAAGAAAAAAAAAAAAAAAAGTTGGTCTGGCAGACCGACACAGGTCCTTATAAAACACATCCTAAGGGCTGGAGCAATATTCCAGCGGGTAGGGCGTTTGCCTTGCATGCAGCCGACTCGGGTTCGATCCCCGGCATCCCATATGGTCCCGAGCACTGCCAGGGAGTAATTCCTGGGTGCAGAGCCAGGAGTAACCCTGATCATCGCTGGGTGTGACCCAAAAAGAAAAAGAAAGAATCCTAGATGCAGAAATCCTTAGCAAACTGCAGCACCCTTTGTCATCAGGCTGCTGCGTGCCAAAGGGACTATGACTACCATGGGTGGGGTTGCAGGACTGCCAGAGGGAGTAGAGCTGCCATGAGGGGACTACACCTGCTGGGGGCATGGCTGCCGTGGGGCGCCACGACTGCCGTGGCAGCTGCAGGAAGCAGTAGATGCCAACACCTTCCAGGGGGTCTGGGACAGGCGTTCGCTGGCTTCCCGGTGGCCACTGCCTGTCGACCTCCCCCAGAACCCTTTCCAGAGGAAGTTCTCTTCTTAGCATCAAACCACAGAGTACTGGTGAAGCGACATTCTTGTGGGGCCTTGTCCTGACGTCAAATTCTGAGATTTCCTGTGGGGCCCAGTATGGCCAGGGAAATGACATTGCTGGGGTGATTGCTCATCAGTCTGAGGTTCTCTCTGGGAGGAGTGAGGCTGGGGTGGGGGGGTCAGTGTCCCATCTCATCTTCAAGTCCCTAGAACTTTTTTTAACATGATACAGTATCTCAAACAAACTCCTGAATTAATTCATCTTGTGATGCTATGTCTATAGATTTTATTTTTGTTGTTCTGGCGTCACATCCAGGGGCGTGTAGGGTCTACATACAGCTGGTGCTCAGGAGTCACTCCCGTGGTGTGTACAGGGGAACACCAGTGCCGCGCACTGAACCCTGTTCTCCTGCAGGCAAACCCCTGTGCTGGCCCTGTCAGCCATCTTCCAGGCCCCTATCTCCACAGACTTTTATCTCTTTGTTTAAGCTACATTTTCCTATATTTACTTGGGAAAGGGAGAGTTTACCCTCTATTTCCATTTGCAGGGTAAGGATTTATTTGGACAATATCCATGTCCTACTCCCCTAATTTTCCTTAGAAATATTTTTCCTCCTAAATTTTGGGCCATGCCCGGCAATGCTCAGGAGTTACACCTGCCTCTGCACCCAGGAATTAATCCTGGTAGCGCCAGGAGGCCATACGGAAAGCCACGGATCAAACCCAGGCTAGAGCCATGTGCAGAGCAAATGCCCTACCTGCTGTACTTTGGCCCCTAGAGAGAATTTTCTTTTAAATCAACTCTTGCCCTATAGACAGAACAGAACAGGTACTACGGAGCTCTGGGGAGAAAAGAGATAGTGATTAAGGCAGAGCTAGCTTGTCCCTTGACTCAATCCAGGCCTCAGGAAAGGCAACAAGGCCCTTTGGTTCCTCTCTGGCCCCGACCTGTGGGATCTGTGTTCTGAAAGACCCACTGCTCTGAGTCCCATTAGGACCCTGTGACTCTGACCCACACACTTCCTGTGTTAAATCCACACCTTCCTTTGACCATGGCCAACTTCAAATGCTCTCATTTATCCAAAAGCCTGGCCAAAGGTCTCACTCTCTCCTGTGACTTCTAAATTAAAAGCCAAGAGTCCAACTGATCCTCGCTCTCATTGTCTTAGTTTTCAGAACTATAAATGGCCAAGGGCTGCCAACTGCCCACTAAAGGGAAGTTTAGCCAGAGGCCAAGTCAGACAGTGATAAAATATGAAAGCAGAGAAACAAGAAGAAGGAAAAACAAGAAACAAGGCAACAATGGAGGTAAGGGGGGACTCAACCAGAGAAGCCAGAAAGGAAAGGAGATGGGCAAGAGAACAAATTCAGAGCAGGAGCGGCGAGGCCTGCGGGGCTCGGGCTCGAGCGGCAGGAAAGGCGGGCCCTGCGGAGAGACAGTGAGGCCACAGATCCCATCTACTCATGAATTGCTACGGGTTCAGGCACATGAACATCAAGGACAACTGCTAACCCAACAAGCTCAAAGAAAGAGACGGCAATTTTAGAAAGAAAACAAAGGCATTTAAGCAGGGGTCACTATGGGTGCATCATACAGAAGCTCCTCTGCCAGGACACAGGGACCAACCGGATACAGTCAAGCATGGACCTTGTTTTCTCACGTGTTTTCTGACCTAACAGGCTCTGGCACCGTTGCTCCCCATGCCGGGTGAGACTTCCAAATCCCACCTATGATGACAGAATCAGCCAAGACCAAAGTCTGGTCCAGCTGAGGGACAGACCCTCAGCAACAGCTGACCCTACAGGGTTTAGGTGACCTCTGTGAACTGCTGCCTGCTGACACGGCAGCTTCATTCAGTCCCAGAGAAAGCCCAAGCATGAGATCACCCAGGAAAGAAGAAAAGTTAGTTCACAGCAAACGATGAATGTTCCAATATAGATGGCACTGATCAGCCCAAGAATTATTACATGTGTGGGCACCAGATAGGTAGAAGAGATGAGGCAAGCCAGAGCCGAATCATATGACGATTTGCTAAAGTGGGCAGAAGACAGGTCACTCAGATTAAAGGGAGAAGGAACCTGCCTTAAAGAACTACAAGGGATGGTGCCAGGGCCAGCAGCAACAGTTAGAAACGTACACACCCCGGTCCCATTGACCCACTGAGAGAAACTCTCAGGGTAGTCCCTGGCATTCTGTGTTTTCACAAGCCCTTCAGAATATTCTGTACACTTAAAGTTTTAAAACTATTCAAAAGCAAAAGTCGGCCAAGTTTCCCTAAAGGGTCAGAGAGTAAATATTTAAGACTTTGGGGGCGGGGAGGGGGGGAGGTACTCTGCCATAGACAGCTCAGCCAGTGCACAAGCAGACAGCTTGTCAACAAACGGGTGTGGTGGTAATGAATGGGCAGAACTGTGTTCCCGAAACAAGAACAGGCAGCACATGGGATCTGGCCAGCAGGCTGTTATTTTGCCAACCTCTGTTCTTAGAAAATACAAAGCCTAAAAGGGTAGAACTGAATCCAGGGGATAGAGATTTCAGCGAATTTGAATGAAAATAACTTTCAAAGCTTTAGGTTTCAATCCTCCACTCATTCTATTGCCAAGTGATTTTTCCCTTTTTTCCTTCAGAAGCACTGTTTTTGAAAAAACTTTGTGGCATCTTGTTTTGCCGTTTTCTTGCTCCTTTCCTTGTTTGGAGAGTTGGTGCAACCTACCAATATCCTGGCACGGCCCCTCCACCCCCTGCTCTCCCCGGCTCACTGTCTTCCCCACTGCTCCCCAGTGGCTCCAGGGCACAGACAACCCAGCAGAAGCCTGACCTCTTTCCCCTCAGCACCCGCGCACCTGCCATTCAGCAGCAGCTACTCTGCACTCCGCACCCCACGGCTTCGCGCACCCCTCCAGATTCTCTCGCTGCAGCACTTCCTCAAGCTCAGCACACGTGGTTCTTTCCTCCTACCAGGCTCAGTGTCCATGGTGTCCATTTGTATTTATTTCCCAGGTAAACGCTTTTCTCCTTTGCCTCCATCTCCCTGTTACACTTGGTCTGGCAAAATGCCAAAGTTAAACCCAACGGGTGAATTACTCCACGCTTATACCTGACCAGCTCGGTGTTGCTGGAGAGAGCTGAGGAACTTCTGAACGATCACTGAGGAACACTGTCGATTCAGAGCCGTGGGTCTGAAGTGGGCGCTCAGCACTCTCTGGAAACTCTATTCAACTCTGTCAAGAGACTCTCACTTGTCTACCCCCCGGAAATAACTGTCTCACATGTCATCATGTCTCCTCAAATCTCCCATAATCTCTCCTCCTTCTCCTTCCAAGTTGATTGAGAGAAACACAAGCAATGTGATGGGAATCCTGCTTCCCAGAGCCAAATCTACACGACATGCCCACCTACATACAGCTTTTTTTCTCTGGGGTTAACTAGGAATATCCTCAACTACCAACACAGCCCTTCAGCTCAGACACTCATTCTCTCTCCACTCGTCATTTGAAAATTTCACCCCGGGTTTTCTTTCGTTTCTCATCTAATCTTCCCCTTTCTCCTTCTCAACAAGATGCCTCTTGGCAAGGCAAATCATTAACAAGCCCTTTCTAGATTTCACATTCTGTTTCCTTTCTCTCCTCTCCTTGGTGAAACTTCTAGAACTGACTGTTTAATAGTTTTCACTCTTTCATTTGCTCCTTGCTGCTCCATTCCCGTCTACTCTACTGAGCTGTATCTGTCTCCAGAGATCTCTGTGTTGCCCAAAGAGGCGAGATCCTTCCCTGGACCCCAACTACCCCATTCCTGTTCGTCAACAGCATTCAAGTAATTCTTGGAACACTTTCCTCTTCTCTTAGCTTTCATGGTACACACTCTTATTTTCACAGAATGCGTAGTGAGTCATGACTGGGTCATAAATGTACCAAGTTATTGATTCTTTAGCCCTCCAGGTGGATGGGTAGATTCAGAGCAGCCAAAGTTCTGCTGAAAATAAAGTTTGCTCCAACTGTAATCACCTTCATCATTAACCACAACGAATTGTGCAAATGCTATTTTCTCAATGCTGTGGCATTAAAAAAATAAAAAGTACTGGATTAGAGAATGCCAGTATGAATGCTGAAAAACCTGTATCAGGACATTGCAATAGTCTAAGATGAAAAAAAAAATCTTAATATTTTAGTGGTAGCAGTAAAGATAAAAAAGAAAAAACCCAACATTACTAAGTGTGCAAACCATCATATACACACTTGCCACCCCATACCAGATAAAATCCTGGGCACAAGGGAGGGGGAATCTTAATAAATCATCAGAGAGCTCAAGCTTACTGCCATAAACTTAAACATAAGAATTGGGATGGGGGCTGGAGCGATAGTCCAGTAGGTAGGGTGTTTGCCTTGCACGCAGCCGACCCAGGTTCGATCCCCAGCATTCCATATGGTCCCCGAGCACCGCCAGGAGTAATTCCTGAGTGCAGAGCCAGGAGAAACCTCTGAGCATCGCTGGGTGTGACCCAAAAAGGAAAAAAAAATATTGGGAGGTACAGGTGGTTCCACAGTGGCTACCTAGAGAACTGGGGCTGGAAGGGAAGAAGAGTTTATTTCAGACATGTTGAGCTTTTAATAAGACATCTAAGTGGGGTGTGAGAAATCTAGATTTGATCTGAGGTTCACTGAAGCTGGGGCTGGAGACTGGATTTTGCATAGGTAGTACCTGAAGTCAAAATAACAGAATAAAAGAACTTAACCTCGTAAAAAGACAACATTTAGTGAGAGTGGGAGGAAGAAAAAGCCAGAAGGCAAATCTAAAAAAGGAAGGAAACTGACTTAAACCAAGAGTAGTTGAGGAAAATGGCAAAGATCGCCAGAACTCTACTGAACGCATTCAGAAGGCCAGGAACCACAGTGAGCCAGAATGGCGCAGGAATGCTCAGCCAGTGGCTGACAGCATGTCTTCCAAATTACACCCTAGCAATAAGTCAGTGGCTCTTTGAGGCTTCACTTTAAAAATCTATGAAGGACAGCTCCCTGATATTCCAGTTGGGAATTTACAGATGAAGTCCCAAGAGCACATGTATCAACACAAATCATTTTTCCTCCCATCCTCAACAAGTCATTGAATTTATTCAGATCCAACACAAAGGATCACAAAATTATGCTCACAGAAATGACTAGAAGGACTGAAGCACTATATTCAGGAAATAAAGGATGGAGAAAATGTCCTTCAGATATCTCACACCCACAGCTGAGAATTATGTGCAGTATAAATGTATTGCAGGGAAACTAAATATGACAGTTATCTGGATTAGAAAATTAGTACAAAAAGCAGAAAAAGTATGACCAGAGAGCACAAACCTGGAGTATTTTCTGAAATAAAATAAAAAGCTAAAGATTATAGCCCACATAGAAAATTTTTCCAAGTGTCACTGTCACTGTCACTGTCTTCCCGTTCATCATCGATTTGCTCGAGCAGGCCCCAGTAACATCTCCATATGTCCTGTCTCATGCTAGTAGAGCCCAAGGGCATCTGCTTGCTCCAGGAACATAAAGAGCCTCAATCCATTCGGAATGAGGTCTATAATTGTTACTGGTATTTGGCATATCATAGTATGTAATAAAGATAACTCAAGAAAATAATTTTTTCAATAGCAAGTTTCCCAATTTATATCTTTTCCCTATGTTCCTCCAGGATCACAGAGACAAGAATTTACTCACCAGTAAGGACAGCTGAAACACTATAATTTGCGCCAGAGTGACAGACAGTACAGTGGGTAGGACATTTGCCTTGCACGCTGTTGACCCCACATCCCACACGGTCCCCCAGCACTGCCAGAAGTTAATTCCCTAGGGGAGCCAGGAGTAACCCTGAACATTGCTGGGTGTGACCAAAATAAAAAAGCAACAGCAACAACAAAAAAGAAACTCTATAATCTTCCAAAGGTGCAAATACAACAAATTATGTTATTTCAGCTTGGAGCTGCCCTAGTCTTACAAAAAGCATTAAGGATCAAACAGATCATGTTTACTGTGGAGTTTGGCCTGCAGGCATGGTAAAGGGGTAGGTGACTGAGGGTGTGTCTGAGAAAGGAAGTAAGGACAACACCTTGCATTCCTGGAAGTAGCTGTAACTGACTCAGCTGTGGGGGTAAGACTAACACACAGGTATGTGTGGCAAAGCCTGAAGTCCGTCTGCTACTGTCTGCACCAAACAAGAATTTGTTTTCTTACAGCTCAGCAGTAAAAAGAATAGCACATCAATTAAAAAATAAGCAAAGGACTTGACCATTTTCAAAGATGATAGGTTAATAGCCACAACACTCTGAAAAAATGTTTAATCCTACTAGTCACTAGGGGAACCAGTGATACAAAAACAAGAGTGAGATACTGCTTTACACCTGACTAGGAAGGGCAACAAGCAAAAAGAAAAGAACAACAAACTGGTGAAGATGTGGAGAAATGAGAACCTGAGACAGTGCTGTTGGGAATATAAGGGATGCAGTGCCTGGGGAAAGCAGTCTGGCAATTACTCAAGAGGAAATTACTATATGACCCAGATAAATATAAATTACACTAATATATAGTAATTACACTGGATTTATTCATAACTCCAAACCTAGATATATTCCCAAGTGAAATAAAAATAGGTGTTAACTAGTTGATTTTCAGGCTGAGAACTCTGGGGTCTTCTCAGAGTGGGGGCAGCAACCTCTCCCCACCCTCCTGTACTTCTGGGAGTTCTGGCAGACACACCCACATCCCACAATCACTGCCCTGTAAACTCATGGCCCCGTGACATATTCCAGAGTTTCTGGAGCACGCAGTTGCTTTTATAGACACAAGACACATCCATACGCTGTCCAGAACACACCAAATTAGATGGGGAAGTACCACAGAAGCCAAGTATGCTCAATGAACGAAAACAGAGGTTCAGTTAGTAACAGACATGTAGCCCTCAAACAAGGGCTTAATGAACCCACGGGAGCTAGAACCATACTAACAAATTTTCTTTTACTTTATATTATAACAAGCAATATAAAATAAGTATAAATTATTTCACACCTGCCAAAAGGCAAATGCTTGGGAGTAGTTAGGAAAATGAGGACAATGGTGGAGGGAAGGTCACACTGGTGGTAGGACTGGTGGCGGAATACTGAATGTCCTATCACTGTCACTGTCTTCCCGTTCATCATCGATTTGCTCGAAGCGGGCCCCAGTAACATCTCCGTATGTCCTGTCTCATGCTAGTAGAGCCCAAGGGAATATGCTTGCTCCAGGAACATAAAGAGTCTCAATCCATTCCAGAACGAGGTCTATAATTGTTACTGGTATTTGGCATATCAAATACAACACGGGTAGCTTGCCAGGCTCTGCCGTGCAGGTAGCATACTCTTGTAGTCATCTCTAAGTCTAGGATTTATTGATGAACCGCGGCCACGCAAGCCAGGCTGTGATAGGCTGGTCTACTGGGTGGAGTTCTGACAAGAGAAGTCCAGATGTGGAAAATGGAGGCCCTCATGGAGTGGGGGGGGGTCGTCTGGCTTGTTGCAAGGCTCTGCTGGGGTGGCGGGCCAGGGCTAGAACCCGCCATCCCTCCTGGGCACCTCGTGATCAGCTGGGCACAGGGAGAGCCAGTAGCAGCTCTGCCCCATGTCTGTGAGACACAGACTGCACTCACAGAATGCCCTATAGCAACTATATTATGAACAACTTTGTAAATCAGGGTTTAAATAAAGGGGGAAGCTTTTTCAGAAAACAGGCATAGAAACAAAAACTTGTGAGTGCCCGGAGCAGCATTATAACAGCAAAAGTAGAAATAACACAAATGTCCATCAAATTATGAGGAATAAGCTGTGGTTTTATTCGGAGTGGAGTATTATTATTATTTTGTTTGTTTTGCTTTCTGGGTCACACCCAGCAATGCTCAAGGGTAACTCCTGGCTCTGCACTCAGAAATTACTCCTGGCGGTGCTCGGGGGACCATACGGGATGTGGAGGATTGAACCTGGGTTGGCCTTGTGCAAGCAAATGCCCTACACGCTGTGCTGTCTCTCCAGCCCTGTGGAGTGAAGTATTATTTGATCACAAAAAGGAATGAACTTGATCACAAAAAGGAATGATTTCAAGTGTTATTTGATCACAAAAAATGCATGCTACAACACGAATGATAGTTAAAAAATTAAGCTATGTGAAAGAACACATCACAAAAAGCCACGCTTGGCACAATTTATCTATTTGCTAGTTGGCTAAGTTGAGGGCCAGTGCTAGGGGTCCCATGCAGTGCTGGGGACTGAACCTGGGGTTTCCCACATGCACAGCATGTGCTCCAGTCCTTTGGGTGATCTCCAGCCCTCCATAATTCTTGGTAAGCTACCCATGTGGTATTTGACATGCCAAATACCAGTAACAATTATCGAACTCATTTCCATGACTTTGATGGAATGGTTTGAGGCTCTTTATGTTCCTGGAGTGGGCAGATGCCCTTGGGCTATCTCGCATGTGCCAGGACATATTGAGATGTTACTGGTGCCCGCTCAAATAATCAATGATCTACGGGAAGTCAAGTGATCAAGTGACTGAACAAACGTCTCTGAATGCAGTAGTTACGTGTACCTAGGTCAAGAACCCAACATGATTAACAACCTAAAATCTAAGCTGCGAAAGAGGAAGAGAGTGGCATGGAACACCTTCAAGAGCATCAAAGAAATAGCTAAAAGGATAAAGAATTTCCGGCTCCGGGCACATCTCTTTGACTCGACTCCACCATTCTCCCTGCATTAACATACGCCTCAGAGACCTGGGCCCTATGAAAGTAGGATGAGAATGCTATTCGGTCTCCCAATGAGGAATCGAAAGAGCTATGCCTGGAATATCACACCTCACTCAAGTGAGAGAAGGAATCCGGAGTTCTGACCTCCATCGCTATTCCAGAATCAGGGGCGCTGTCTCGTTTGTCAAGGCATCGAAAATCACATGGGCTGGACATGTAATGAGATTTGGAGACAACTGCTGGACTAGAGCCATTACCGACTGAATCCCAAGGGACATCAAAAGATCATGTGGTCACCCACCTACAAGATGGTCAGACCATTTTTTTCTTTCTTTCTTTCTTTCTTTTTTTTTTTTTCCTTTTTTGGGTGACACCCAGCGATGCTCAGGGGTTATTCCTGGCTCTTCGCTCAGAAATTACTCCTGGCGGTGCTCAGGGGACCATATGGGATGCAGGGATCGAACTCAGGTTGGCCGCTGCAAGGCAAACGCCCTAACTGCTCCGGCCAAGACTTCTTTGTCAAGACCCTGAACAAGCGGTTTGAGGCTCCTGGAGCAACCAGATGCCATTGGGCTACACTGGCATGTGACAGGGACAAAAGGAAATGTTACTGGCACCCACTCAAGCAAATCGAATAACGGGGTGTCAAGTGATTGGCAAATTTTTTTAACAAAGTGATTCTTATTTTTATCTATCTGTCTGTCTGTCTGTCTGTCTGTCTGTCTGTCTGTCTGTCTGTCTTTATCTATCTATCTATCTATCTCTCCTTTTTTGGGGTCACACCCAGAGACGCTCAGGGGTTACTCCTGGCTCTTCGCTCAGAATTATTCCTGGCGGTGCCTGGGGGACCATATGGATGCCGGGGATGGAACCCAGGTCGGCCCCATGCAAGCAAACGCCCTACCTGCTGTGCTATCACTCCGGCCCCCAGGCAAATCTTTAGTGAGAAAAAGCGATTCCTGGATGCCAAGTGCAGAGAGGCAGGGAAACAAGGCAGTGACTTCTGTTTGGGGGGTTTCTTTTGTTTTGGATTGTTTTAATTTTTATTTATGGGGGGGGTTTGGGCCATATCCTACAATGCTTAGGGGTCACTCCTGGCTCTGAGCTCAGGAATTACTCCTGGCAGTGCTCAAGGGACCAGGAGTACTGCCGGGATGCGGGGATCAAACCCAGGTCAGCTATACGCAAGAAGAGTGCCCTACCTCCTGCACCATCTGCCTGGTCCAGCGGGTTTCCTTGGGGAGTGATGTCACAAAGCAATGATGGTTGCACAACAACGGGAACTGTTATGTGGATTTTACATCAATTAAAGTAAAAAGAATTCTATCTATCCTCAAAAAATGTTGCAGCACAAAACAGAAGAGAGGAAATATAGGCCTTCTTTAAAAGAGGACACAGCAAAGCCAGTTCCTAATGAATTATTTTTTAGAGCAAACCAGTCTTTACTCCACCCAAAGACTTAGAGTAACACACACATAAGCTGGCCAGGGCAAAATAAACTGACGTCTTAATTTCTGGAAATTGACTTTAATGATACCAGCAGAACCACCAAGCATTTAGATCAGTGAGTCAATTAGGTACTTTAGGAGAGTCAATGGACAAACAAAGGTAAGGAAACTTCGATAAAGACATTACTACTTTCCAATCGAGTAGCATATTTATACAACTAAAAAAATAGAGATATGGCAACCGGAAACCCATAAAAGGATCTGAAGACAGTGAAAACAAGAGCTCAAAGCCACCGCAGGCACAAATGCGTGACTCATCGGCACCTCCCTGCTGATCCGTACAGGTCAGCAGAGGGCAGAACGGGGAACTACCAATGCACTCCAATATCAAAGGGCTATTTAGAAGCTTCCCCAAAAAGGCATTCTTTTCTCTAAGGGAGAAAAAGGCACATTCTTAGTTCCACCTTCTAATCTCCCCAAGAAATTGCTCCACTCCTATTCTAAGAGTAAGCCTTGGATCAGACAAGGATCTCTGCTCCCACCGCTGGGTGCTGAGGGCACTGAAGGTCAAGTCACACCACCCTGTGACACCGCTCCATCCGGGGTGGTGATGCAGACAGCAGCCCCATACCATGATGAAGTCACTCCACAGACCAGACGTCACAGCTGTCACTTGTGCCGACTCCACATCCACCCAAGTTACCATGGCACCGGTACAAACAGAATGGAGTGTAATATGCTATTAGCTCTGATGTAAGTAGCTGACATAACATCAATTAAATTTATAATGATATTGGAGTAATAAAAGAGCATTTGGCACACTTCTCTCTACAAACATGATTCAAGGAGTGGTTTGCATTTTGCCCTTTCTTGAATTTTCAGATGTTCAGCTACACAGAAGTCACATACTGTCTTTTATTAAAAGAGCTGGCTTTTTGGGGGTCGGTGGGGTATTATTGCACAAAAAAAGATCCAGCACCAGGGAGATTCCAATCACGACAGAGTGAAAGCAGATAGTGTCATGCCTGGAATCCAGATCTCCCTCTTCCCGTTCTGGGTCTGGTTCTGGGAAGGACACATGATCTCTATTTCTAAAGCACCAACACTGTTTACCAAGTTAATGACAAGGCTGCAACACAGAATCCAGGTGGTATCACTAACCAGCACTTGCATCAATAAGCCCCACCATCTAGCCCTACCAATGGCTACATCTGTGCTCCATGTAGGACCCTCTGTGCCCATTCACATATTATATAACAAAGTTGTGAACAGTGGGTCCTTGGATAAAATAACACAAAATGTTATTATCCTTCAGAAGTCAGAATGGGTCAACTCCATATATTTATTATATGGAGTATGGCTAGTGCTCAACCTGCTATAGAATGAAAGAAGCAAACTGTTGAAAGATATAAACAATATCATACCACCTGTGGAACATAAGATATTAGGAAACTTGCAACAGGAAGACATATACCTGGTATGTCTTGGAGCAACTGCCTCTGATGAAAGGGTCTAAGAATAAGGTGGGTTTGGGAGAGAAGTTCCAAAGGAGATTACAACTTCCCTGGTATTGTTTCATTTGGTAAAAACTTTTTTAGAAGTTGAGCAGGAGAGCCTATCACCCAGCAGACAAGCCTATCACAGCCCAGATCATCGACACCCACCCTGCAGCAGTCTTTATCAATCCGGCCCAGGTATGCTGATCCAGAGACTCACAGACATGGAGCAGAGCTACCACCAGCTCTCCCTGTGCCCAGCCGCTCATTAGGTGCCCGGGAGGGATGGGGGTTCTAGCCCTGGCCCGCCACCCCAGCAGAGCCTCGCAACAAGCCAGACGACACCCCACTCCATGAAGGCCGCCATTTTCCACATCCGAACTTCCCTCTCATCAGAACTCCATCCAGCAGACAAGCCTATCACAGCCCGGCTCGCGTGGTTCATCAATAAATGCTGTATTTAGAGGTGACTAAAAGAGTATGCCACCCGCACGGTAAGCCTGGCAAGCTACCCGTATCATATTTGATATGCCAAATACCAGTAACAATTATATTAGGTCATTCCCATGACCTAATATAATGGTTTGAGGCTCTTTATGTTCCTGGAGCAAGCAGATGCCCTTGGGCTCTGCTAGCATGAGAAAGGACATATGGAGATGTTACTTGTGCCCGCTCTAGCAAATCGGTGATGAACAGGAAGATAGTGATAGTGATAGTGATAGTGATAGTGAGCAGGAGAGCGGAGTGCCGGGTTGAGGAGCTTGCCCTGCATGCAGCCAACAGCAGTTCAAATCCCTGTGCCACATATGGTTCCTTGCTCACCAGCAGGAGTGATCACTGAGCACAGGGCCAGGAACAACCCCTGTCCATCACTAGATATGGCTCAGCACCCACTCGCCCCCCAACAAGACAAGATGAAAAAATAAATATTACAAAATGTTAAGACTTGGGGCGGAGCAATAGCACAGCGGGTAGGGTGTTTGCCTTGCATGTGGCTGATCCAGGTTTAATCCCCCAGCATCCCATATGGTCCACCACGCACTGCCAGGAGTAATTCCTGAGCACAGAGCCAGGAGTAACCCCTGAGCATTGCTGGGTGTGACCCAAAAAAGAAAAAAAGTTAACACTTTATCGGGAGGGCAGACCAAAAGAAGGGGCGGGGCCCGCGAGGGCGTGCCGCGCGGCTGACGGGCAACCCCAGCCCCAGGCCCACCAACGCAGAGAACCGAGCAAACCCCGGCTTGTGGTTGCAAAGAAAAATAAAGTTAAGACTTGTTAATTCGTGGGCGGAGCAATAGCCCAGTGGTAGGGCATTTGCCTTGCACGCGGCTGGCCTGTACTGGCCTGGGTTCGATCCCGGCATCCGATATGGTCCCCGAGCACCGCCAGGGAGTAATTCCTGAGTGCAGAGCCAGGAGTAACCCCTGAGAGCCAGGAGTAACCCCTGAGCATCGCCGGGTATGACCCAAAAAAGCAAAAAAAAAAAAAAAAAAAGAAAGAAAGACTTGTTAATTCGCAAGGGGTTAGGGGGCAGTACCCAAAATATTGTGTTAATTAGGGGCCGGGGCGATAGCCCAGCGGGTAGGGCGTTTGCCTTGTACGCGGCTGGCCCATGCCAGCCTGGAGTGCGATCCGGCATCCCATATGGTCCCCCGAGCACCGCCAGGAGTAATTCCTGAGTGCAGAGCCAGGAGTAACCCCTGAGCATCGCCGGGTGTGACCCCAAAAAAAAAATTGTGTTAATTAGCTTTGTATACTTGTGTATCTTTAAGTTTTATTTTCCAAATTAAGAAAAATACCCTTTACCGCACAAGAACAAGTGCTACTGTGCCAAATCGATAGTTACTTCACATCCACTTTTTAAAATACCAAAATCCTACATTTATTATTTACTGTGCGCCAGGCACAGCAGTTCACTTGTATGTTACCCGTTCAGTGTTTTTTCTAAGGGAGAAATGATGTTCATCTTCCTCATCTCTTGTTTTCCTTGTTTGGCTATTTTTTTTTTTTTTAGCTCTAGTCCTGGTTTTCATCAACTTTTTTTTTTTCTTTTTTTGGGTCATACCCGATGATGCTCAGAAGTGACTCCTGGCTCTGCACTCAGGAATTAATCCTGGTGGTGCTCGTGAACCATATGGGATGCCGGGGATCGAACCCGCAGGTCTCTTGTAAGGCAAACACCCTCCAGGCTGTGGGCTGCACTATTGCTCCAGCTCTCGTCTACTCTTAAGAGGTCCAGCAACTATTCTGACTGACAAGTTTGAGGCAGGCCCAGCCTCTTCCACTTCACCAGGACCCTGCTTGCAGCAGGGACACATTTTCCCCTGACAGATGATGGGTTTTGCCTGTCACTTATGATTGCCCCACACTTCCAGAGACTTTCTAGATAAGTTCATCTATTATCTGAGTCTGGATCAGAATCAGAATTAGTTATTGTTATTGCTGCATTTTTAAGCTATGCCCTTCAACCTAATCTTTATCAGTAACAAAATTAAACATGTAAGGATTTGTTTTGGAGCCAACACCTGGTTGTGTTCAGGGATCACTCCTGGAGGGCTCAGGCAATCATATGGGGTGCCAGGGACTGAACCCAGGTTGGTGGCAAGCAAGCAAACCCCTTAACCACTGTACTATCGTTCCAGCCCTATTTTTTTTTAATATTCATTTGCCTTTTCACTAGTTCCGCCTCCTAAACAGAGGGGTTACTTTATGATTCCTCTTGGTCAGCACTACTGCTGCTGTTTCATAGAAGTATATATTCAAGCCTACATATGCTAAGAAATTTACTCAAAAGTAGTTGTAAGTGGTGGTGGCAGTCAGAACTCAACTGAAAACGAAAAAGAACCGAACTGTATTTCTGATTCCAGAATTCAGTCTTACGTTATTATTATTTTTAGGTTGGTGGTTGGGGGTCACACCCACACACCCAGCAGTTCTCAGGGACTATTTTTGACTCTATGCTGAGGGACTAGTTCCCCAAACGTGGCTTGGGATTCAAAATATGCAGAGTACATATAATGTAGATTCCTTTAATGTGGAAGACTAAAAACAATAAAAAGTTCCATAGTTAAACAAAAGTCTAAAATAATTTGTACTTAAGACATTCAACAAACATCTAATAATAACTTTTGAGATACACACTCTTCCTGTTATCTAAAATAATAGAAATATGGTGGGCTTGGGAGAGAAGTTCCAAAGGGAGATCACAACTTCCCTGGTATTGCTTCTTTTGGTAAAAACTTGGAGAGATTACTGGGCTTGGGGAGATGCTGCAGTAGAGCCTAACCTCGCAGACCCAGCTCTGACCCAGATCCCGGGGAGACTTCTCAGGATGGGGCAGGCTGAGACCGAGTCTTAGGGCACAGGACTCCACTTCCCCAAACCCGCTTCACTCCACATTTACACGGCCCAACCCCCATGACCAAGCATGGAGAGACGCCTATTAAACAAAAAGAGAGAGACACTTTTTATACTGCGTCCAGCACACAGTAAATACTCAAAAATGTAGGGATTGGGTTATTTATAAAAGTCAGTGCTCTGTAACAATCAATTTCACCATGTCACCTGTGGCTTGAAAAGGGTATTTTTTCTTAACTTGGAAAAAACTTTAAGATACTCAAGTGTACAAAGCTTGTGTACACTTCGCTAGGTATGGTCCAAAAACAAAACCTCAGACAGTGCACGCAGTTAACCCTGGTTTGATCTCCAGCATCACAAATGGCCGCCTGAGCACTGCTGGGAACAACTCCTGAGCACAGAGCCAGGAGTAACCCCCTAAGTGCAGTCAGATGTGGCCCAAACTCCATGCCTCCAAAAAGAAATTTTTTGTGGGTATTTTGCAATTTAGTTCAAAATTTGATCCAACATAGGATTTTCCCTACATTATAAGTTCCTTCTTCCTTTTATGTTCTCCACTGTTGC
>JAJIBD010034133.1:0-22499 GCA_021461705.1 Cryptotis parvus
CTCTGGGACATGCTCACCTGACCAGCCCGACCCTTGTCCTGCCGCTCAAACCCGGCAACTGTGCCTGCTCCCACCTCTCCGATGCTGAAATGGCTGGCTCTGCACAGATACTTCTACAACTGACAAAGTGGATCCTAGATTGGCCCTCAGGGTTGTGGCTGTTTAATTCAATGACTTGATCTTTCTAAGGCTCAAAATCCATTTCTTATTGGCCTTTCACAAATGTGCTAAATGACTTTCCTTTTATTTTTGTCAAGGCTTATTACAAATAACATTTATAATTTTAAGCGAAACACTCAAGGTAGTGGCATGATCTAACATACCACTGAATGATTTCTGCTAAATCCCTGTTATGTTCCAATAAATTTGTCTAAACATCAACCATCTGAATTATTCCAGACAGTATCTGGGCCCGTTGCTCTGACGCTACCTCCCTAGGTCGCTGATGTTTAACATCTGGGTCACAGCTGCCACTAGAAGTCACATCGTAGGTGTCCCACTGACCTCTTGTTCTCTTTCTAACCCAGAGATGGCTTTCACCAGAGTTGCAGAAAAAGCCTCTGAGTAGTGGGCTGCTGTGTCCTCGGGCCCAGGGGCACACCTGAAACCCACAGGAGAGAGAACTGCCTTACAAATAGTGAGCATAGCCACCATCTCCGCTTTTGCCCGCAAGGTGGCGCTGAGCAGCTACAGCAGAGAGCCAGGTTGGCCTCCTTCCCTCAGAAGCAGTTGTGTTCAATACCAGCCTTGCTTCTCTTCGCAAACAAAGCCATCAGGGTGTTTGCATCACCTGGTTTCTGTGTGGTCCCACTAAGTGGGCTCAATCAGTATGACTCTCTGACCACAGAGTTGGGAAGTGCAGAGTCGGCAGGAATTTACACAATCCAGCCATATTAGACCATCTACCTCAAGAACAGATGAGCACATTTAGGACATTAGGAAGGATAAATTATGATTATCCTTGTTTCTTTATTTTTAAATTTACATGCCTTTTAACTATGTTTACATCCTTTAAACGCCACTTGCAACCTGAAACTCCTCAGGAGCCAGTACTAGCCAGATTCAAACAGCACAGCCCGGGCGCCCTCAGGATTGCTGCCCCCACCTCAGCACGGACTGCACGGTGGCGGTGCAGGTTAGTTGATCACCGGATGTCCTTTTGGAATGTCTGGGAAGAAGTGGGAAAGGCATCTCTAGCTGTGCTGTTCACTTACGCGTGCAGCTTCACACTCATTCTCTCCCTTATCTGCACGTGACAGGGGGCTCTGGAGCTGAGCAGGGGGGCCTCCACGGGAGACCAGACCCGTGTCCTTATGGTGATCAGGGATGGTAAGGTGGTGTCCCTCCTGGGAGTTCAGGACTCACTCAGGGGCTGCACTCAGAGGAAAAAACAACAGCAGGGAGAGTGTTTGCCTTGCATACGGCTAACCAAGGTTCAACCCCTGGCACCCCATATGTCCCCCAAGCACCGCTGGAAGTAATTCCTGAGCGTCACTTGGTGTCCAAAAACAACAAAAAAGGGGAAAAATAGGAGGACAGGTGTGTGAAGCAGAACCAGGATAAAAAAATTACAGAACTGGGATCTGAATGGGCACAATGATCAAGAAAAAGTGGGGTTACCAGACATCCAGATTAAACATCAGAATAGAAGGTTTGGGTTTTTCCACCCTCACAAGGAAGAGGGCCGGGAAAAGCTACCCCCAGGCTCCTACTGCCCTTCTGGCCATCAGCATCTCCCGGATGTTGTCCCCAGCTTCCTTCACGCTCCGCTCAGGTAGGATTTCTTGCTGCATGAGGAGAGAAGGAGGAGTTAGGACAGGGTACGGATAGGCCCGGCTGGCAAATGCTGCCCTTGCCCTCCCCCAAGCGATGATGGCTTCTGGAGAACACTGTTGGGGCCACACTGTCCCCAACTCACAGGCCCAGGGAGGGCACCTGGTACGGGAAGCAGTAGTGCTCCGTGGAAGAGACAGTAGCACAGTCTGCTCCAGAAGGAAGCAGACTTTAAAACAGGCACCTCCGTTCATGAAGTTACACCAGACAAAGACCAGGAAATTCCAGGACGCTCTGGCCTAACAGTCTCTCAGGTTTTCCACAGCCCGGGCCAGGAAGCGGCTCCGCCACTGCCCCTGGGCAGCAGATCTGAGCTGTGTCCAGCCCAGGCGACAGGCAGAGGGAAATTCAGAGTTGGCGCGTGCCGCCCAGCGGCTCATGAGTCAGGAGGAAATCGCAACTCTAATGAAGCTCCTGCCGGCCAGGAGTCGGGACAGTGACACACGCGGGAAGCAGAGCTGTCAGCTGACCTCCACCCCATCTGGGTCCTGCATTTACAACCTCATGTAGACAACTTGAACAACTTTCAGAGCCACATCTAGACCAGGATTACTAAAGGCTAGTCAAAGGAGATGATGTCGAAACGCGATTTGCTCTGTGGTCACCAAACTGTAATGGCCTGCCCACTCGCCTGTGCTCAGGACGTGGCTGTAGGCACCTTCCACTGACGGGCATGAACTGAAGGCTCTCCTTGAGGACTGCTCAGAGGCACCCGCCCAGGCTGCATGGGCGGAGCATCACACAGCAAAGCCCTGCCCACAGCTGCAGATATGGCTGCACCAAACAGTGTGCACTAGCATCTCAAGGTAGCACATGATCTGGGGAAAGCCAGGGGGCACAGCTGGGCAGAGGACAAGAGCCTGGCTGCCGTGACATGACAACTTGGGAACTGCCCTTTAGCGACCGGAAAACTACAAGGGTGCCTCCTCACTGCATAAGCCCAGCAGCAGCCAAGGTGCCTTCTGTACTGTGCCTTGAACTTCTCGCTCGACCCATTATTAAATGAGATACTCAAGCACGTTCCTAGGTACCAAATGTGGCACGGAGTCCTTTATCAGTTCTTGTATGAGCTACTGATTCTGTTTGTCTTCAAATGTCACATCTCCTGAAATGCCTCATTTACCATGTCCACTGTGCACACACTTCTGGCAAAACAAGAGCCCCATAAAACATGCACAGTGACCATGACCCAGTGGCTGGCCAGCTGTGTACTGTTGCTAAGGAATCTGGCTTAGTAACATGGCTAAACCTGATACTGTACTATCACTGTGACCTACCAGAGAGGGAACTTAAACTTCCTTTGATAAACAACTTGGACTTTATTTGTGTTGAGTTAAAAGAAATACTAATAACTTCTGACACATCACGGAAGAGAATGTACGGGACCTGGGTGTTGCAGAGAAGGGGAGCAGCAGCCAGATGAGTAAGTGCCATGCGGCATCTGGGCACCCCTAGGACCCCACGAGAGAATGTGTGGAAAAGGCCCCAGAGCAAGCATCGCACTCCTGCAGTGGTTGGCCAGGTGGGCTCTGCCGTAGCCCAGAGTCCAGTAGCTTGCTACCCCCAGTGGCAAAAACCATGGACTTCAGAGCATCAGCAAAGCTTCTCTCTCAACTACGCAGGCCACTGGCAGTCAATTCAGGCTGTGGTCCCAGCTTTGAACTTTATCCTGTAACATCTACTCCCCCACACCCAATTTTGTAAAGTTTCATTTTTATCACTGCCTAGCCTGGGGGAGAGAGAATACTAGGATTAAGGTCCCTGCTTTGCATTCTGCCAACCCTGGTTTGAATCCCTGGCACCACATATAGTTTCCTGACATCAAAGGGGGTCACTCCTGAGCACAGACCTGTGGCCCAAAAGCAAAACTACTGGCTGCATAGCCGAAAGTCTTCAAATTTCAAGGCCGCAAAGGAATTTAACTTTAAACTTTTTGATTCATTTAGGTAGGCTTACTGGCCATTTAAATTTTCCCAAGGGACAGGTTTTCTAAATGTATTTCAGTTGTCCCCCATTATCATTAAAACATTTCTGAGTCCAGAAGACCCTCATAGTGAAGCCTGGAGTTAACCCACAAAAGCTTGTCTGATGATGTCTCATAAAAACATACACTGAACCCTAACTTAATAGTGTGGGTTTTTTTTGGGTCACACCTGGCAATGCTCAGGGGGGGTTACTCCTGACTACACAGGAATTACTCTGGCAATGCTCAGGGGGACCATATGGGATACCCAGAGATCGAACCCGGGTTGGCTGCCTGCAAGGCAAACGCCCTGTCTAATATATCAGCACCCAGCGGTATCTTTTAATGTGACCTTACTTGGAAATATGTTCTTTGCAGATGCAGCAAAGATAATGGGATATCAGACTAAGAGTGGTCTAAGCCAGTGACTTTTTTGTTTGTTTTTGGGTCACACCGGCAATGCTCAGGGGTTTCTCCTGGCTCTGCATTCAGGAATTACTCCTGGCGGTGCTCGGGGGACCATATGGGATACCGGGGATCGAACCAGGCTGGCATGGGCGACCCGTACAAGGCAAAAGGCCTACCGCTGGGCTATCGCTCCGGCCCCTAACTAGTGACTTTTTTTAATGGCCACATGAAGACAGGGATGCAAAGGGGAGAGGCGAAAAAGGCAGCAGAGTAAAGGAAAGCCAAGAATAGTTGGCCAACACCAGAGCCCCCAGATGGAAAATCCTAAATTCTTCAGAGTGAGCATGATCCTGTAAAGCCACGACCCTGGGTCTCTATCCTTCAGACTCTGGGAGAATCAAATTGCCGTAAGTCTCAGTCTGGGAAATTTGTTATGTAGCTCCAGGGAAGCCAATGTAGGACCTAAAATGAGGTGACCCCAAAACAGGTTCTATGCTGTAAATTTTCTTAGTCCAAAGAAAAGCCAAGCTATGGGGCTGGAGTGATAATACAGCAGGTAGGCATTTACCTTACAAGCAGCTGACCTGGGTTGGAGATCCGGCATCCCATATGGTCCCCCACAAACACTGCCAGGGGAAGCTCCTCAGGGTGGAGCTGGGGTAACCCCTGAACATGGCCAGGTGTAAACAAAAAGCCCACGGAAAAAATAGTCACAGTATGAGTCCCTAAACTAGATCTTGGAGTCATATTTAATTCCCCCAAAATGGCAGGGAGTTGAGTCAAATATAACTGAAACCATCAGAGGTTGGAGAAAATTAAGGGAACCAATGAGTTATCTAAAGTTGATAAACTTTTACTTCCTTCAATCTCAAGCTTCTTCCTAAAACCTACAAGTCAAACCAGAATGTGGGGACTCGGACTTCCTACATTTCTTAAAATCAACTCCCTTCCTTTCTGATTGCTCAAGAGAAAAGCCTTTGATGTCATCCCCAAATCTACTTTATAAGAGCTCGTATCAGCCCAAACCAACAAATCCTAAAAGCCACTATCTCAAAACATACTAGGAACGGCCTGAACGTCAGCCTTTCTTCAGCCTTCAGAAATGAAGGGGCCACTTCATTTCTCCCACAGTGGTCCAGAGTTCAAACACCCTCCAGAGGCTTCCCAAGCACTATCAACCAAGGGCAGTGCCTTTTCAGAAGGTCCTGGAGTCTGGCTCAGGGCTGATCACGGCTTCCCTCCTTTACATCCCCATTCACTCCAGACACTGGCCCCAGGCAATCCTTCCCATTCAGCAGGCCGGGGCCCTGGACTCTCTAGGAACTCCTAGAAAGCCAGGGTTTTCACTTGGTCGAGACCTTTCTCAGGTCACTTGAATGGGAAAGGCTTCTTGTTTACATATGGCTCCATATTCTCTTCTCCCCAAGCCAAATTTTTCTTGATGACAAGAAATGGTAAAGGAGAGAAGCTGGCTTTACTGCTGATGCAATCCCAGCACCCAGAAATGCGGTGGGTACATAATCGGACTACGGTATTTGTAGAGTAAAAGTGCTTTTGTTTTAAGACATGACTGACTTGCACATGCGATCCTTTTCAGTTCTCCCTCCTCAACAGGGGCACCCAATAAGGGTCACCCAGAAGAAGCTAAGGTAGAAACTGACCATCTCCTCAGAGATGCCCTGGGGTATACACAGAAGTTTAAAACTCAAACGTTAGGGACCAGAGAGGGAGTACGGCGGGTGGGGCATTTGCAGCGCAGCTGAGGG
The DNA here is from genome assembly GCA_021461705.1 of Cryptotis parvus. NCBI lineage: Eukaryota > Metazoa > Chordata > Mammalia > Eulipotyphla > Soricidae > Cryptotis > Cryptotis parvus. Next base: position 5,971 of record JAJIBD010034133.1, read on the forward strand.
CCCAATCCTCAGCACCTCATCTGGTCCCCCCAAGACCGCCGGAGCAATCCCTGAGCACCACAGGGTGTGGCACAAATATAAGAACAAAGAACCAAATTGCCCAGTGGGTAGAGGCGTTTGCCTTGCGTCCCGCCGGCCTATGCTGGCCGGGTTTGATCCCGGCATCCCATGGTCCTGAGCACCGCCGAGTAGTTCCTGAGTGCAGGCGGGTGTGAGCCGAAGAAAAAAAAAAAAGTTGGTCTGGCAGACCGACACAGGTCATTATAAAACACATCCTAAGGGCTGGAGCAATATTCCAGCGGGTGAGGCAGTGTTGCCACATCCTGCCAACTCGGGTTCAATCCCGGCATCCCATATGGTCCCGAGGCACTGCCAGGAATAATTCCTGGGGTGCAGAGCCAGGAGTAACCCTGATCAGAGCTGGGTGTGACCCAAAGAAAGAATCCTAGATGCAGAAATCCCCAGCAAACTGCAGCACCCTTGTCATCAGGCTGCTGTGTCCAAAGGGACTATGACTACCATGGGTGGGGTTGCAGGACTACCATAGGGAGTAGAGGCTGCCATGAGGGGACTACACCTGCTGGGGGCATGAGCGCCGTGGGGCGCTAGACTGCCGTGGCAGCTGCAGGAGACAGTAGATGCCAACACCTTCCAAGGGGTCTGGGACAGGCGTTCGCTGGCTTCTCGGTGGCCACTGCCTGTCGACCTCCCAGAACCCTTTCCAGAGGAGGTTCTCTTCATAGCGTCAAACCACAGAGTACTGGTGGGCGACATTCTTGTGGGGCCTTGTCCTGACGTCAAATTCTCAAGGATTTCCTGTGGGGGCTCAGTTGGCCAGGGAAATGACATTGCTGGGGTGATTGCTCATCAGTCTGAGGTTCTCTCTGGGAGAAAGGAGGCTGGGGGTGGAAGTCAGTGGTTGTCCCATCTCATCTTCAAGTCCCTAGCTTTTTTTAACATGATACATTATCTCAAACAAACTCCTGAATTAATTCATCTTGAGATGCTATGTCTATAGATTTTTTGTTTTGTTGTTCTGGCGTCATCCCAGGGCGTGTAGGATCTACATACAGCTAGGTGCTCAGGAGTCACTCCGTGGTGTGCACAGGGAACACCAGTGCGGCGCACTGAACCTGTTCTACTCCTGCAACCAAACCTAACGCTTTGCCCCTGTCAGCCAGCCAGACCCCCTATCTCCACAGACTTTTATCTCTTTGTTTAAGCTACATTTCCTATATTACTTGAGAAAGGGAGAGGTTACCCTCTATTTCCATTTGCAGGGGAAGATTTGTTGGACAATATCCAGTGTCCTACTCCCTAATTTTCCTTAGAAATATTTTTTCCTCCTAAATTTTTGGGCCATGACAGCTTTGCTCAGGAGTTACGCCTGCCTCGCACCCAGAATTAATCCTGGTAGCGCAGGAGGCCATACGGGGAAGCCATGGGGTCAAGGCCAGGCTAGGAGCCATGTGCAGAGCAAATGCTCTACCTAACTGTACTTTGGCCCTAGAGGAGAATTTTCTTTAAATCAACTCTTGCCTATAGACAGAACAGAACAGGTACTACGGGGCTCTGGGGAGGGAAAGAGATAGTGGTAGGGCAGCAGCTGGCTTACTTGACTGGCCCAATCCGGAGGCTCGGAGAAAAGGCAACAAGACCTTTGGTTCCTCTCTGGCCCCCGACCTGTGGGATCTGTGTTCTGCAAGACCCACTGCTCTGAGTCCCAGTAGGACCCTGTGACTCTGACCCACACACTTCCTGTGTTAAATCCACACCTTCCTTTGACCATAAGCTTCAAATGCTCTCGGTATCAAAGCCACAGACCAAGGGTCTCACTCTCTCCTGTGACATATAAATTAAAAGCCAAGGTCCAGCTGATCCTCGCTCTCATTGTCTTAGTTTTCAGAGACAATAAATGGCCCAGGGCTGCCAACTGCCCACTAAAGGGAAGTTTAGCCCAGGGCCAAGTCAATTTTGCCAGTGATAAAATATGAAAGCAGAGAAACAAGAAGAAGGAAGAAACAAGAAACAAGGCAACAATGGAGGTAAGGGAGGACTCAGCCAGAGAAGCCAGAAAGGAAAGAGAGATGGGCAAGAACAATTCAAGAGCAGGAGCGGCCTTGCAGGCCTGCAGGGGCTCAGGCTCGGGGAGAGCGGCAGGAAAGGCGGGCTACGAGACAATTGAGGCCACAGATCCCATCTACTCGTAAATTACTACGGGTTCAGGCACATGAACATCTTGGAACAACTACTAACCCTGCAAGCTCAAAGAAAGAGACGACAATTTTAGAAAGAAAACAAAGGCATTTAAGCAGGGGTCACTATGGGTGCATCATACAAAACTCCTCTGCCAGGACCCTTTTAGGGACCAACCGGATACAGTCAAGCATGGACCTTGTTTTCTCACGTGTTTTCACTGACCTAACAGGCTCTGCTCGTTGCTCCCATGCCGGGTGAGACTTCCAAATCCCATCTATGATGACAGAATCAGCCAAGACAAAAGTCTGGTCCAGCTGAGGACAGACCCTCAACAACAATGACCCTACAGGGTTTAGGTGACCTCTGTGAACTGCTGCCTGCTGACGCGACAGCTTCATTCAATCCCAGAGAAAGCCCAAGCATGAGATCACCCAGGAAAGAAGAAAAGTTAGTTCACGCAGCAAACGTGGAATGTTCCAATATAGATGGCACTGATCAGCCAAAGAATCATTACACCTGTGGGCACCAGATAGGTAAGAAGAGATGAAGAGACAGCCAAGGCAGATCATATATTGATTTGCTAAAGTGGGCGGAAGACAGGTCACTCAGATTAAAGGAGAAGGAACCTGCAGCAAAAGAACCTAAGGATGGTGCCAGGACCAGCAGCAACGGTTAGAAGTGTACGCGCCCGGTCCCGTTGACCCACTGAGAACTCTCAGGGTAGTCCCTGGCATTCTGTGTTTTCACAAGCCCTTCAGAATATTCAGTACACTTAAGTTTTAAAACTATTCGAAAGCTTTAAAGGGAGGAGGCCGGCCGAAGTTTCCCTAAGGGGTCAGAGAGTAAATATTTAAGACTTTGGGGAGGCGAGGGGAGGTACTCTGCCATAGACAGCTCAGCCAGTGCACAAGCAGACCCAGCTTGTCAACACGGTGTGGTGGTAATGAATGGGCAGAACTGTGTTCCCCGAAACAAGAACAGGCGCTTTTATAGGATCCTGGCCAGCAGGCTGTTATTTTGCCAGCCTCTGTTCTTAGAAAATACAAAGCGGGGTAGAACTGAATCAGGGATAGAGATTTCAAGCGAATTTGAATGAAAATAACTTTCCAAGCTTTGAGTTTCAATCCTCCACTCATTCTATTGCCAAGTGATTTTCCCCTTTTTTCCTTCAAAACCACTGTTTTGAAAAACTTTTTGTGGCATCTTGTTTTGCATTTTCTTGCTCCTTTCCTTGTTTGGAGAGTTAGTTGCAACCTACCAATATCCTGGCACGGCCCTACACCCCCTGCTCTCCCCGGCTCACTGTCTTCCCACTGCTCCCCCAGTGGCTCCAGGGCACAGACAACCCAGCTGAAGCCCTGACCTCTTTCCCCTCAGCCACCCGGCCAAGCCATGTGCCAAGGAGCACCTGCCATTCAGCAGCAGCTACTCTGCACTCCGCACCCGGCGGCGCACCCCTCAGATTCGCTGCAGCACTTATCAAGCTCTCATACACGTAGTTCTTTACTCCTACGGAAGCTCAGTGTCCATGGTGTCCCATTTGTATTTATTTCCCCAGGTGATAGGCGCTTTTCTCCTTTGCCTCCATCTCCCTGTTACACTTGGTCTGGCAAAATGCCAAAGGGTTAAACCCAACGAATTGAATTACTCCAGCTTATACCTGACCAGCTCAGTGTTGCTGGAGAGAGCTGAGAACTTCTGGACTGATCACTGTCGATTGGAGCCGTGCAGGTCTGAAGTGGGCGCTCAGCACTCTCTGGAAACTCTATTCAACTCTGTCGAGAGACTACTCCCTTGTCTACCCCCGAAATAACTGTCTCCATGTCATCATGTTTCCTCAAATCTCCCATAATCTCTCCTTCTCCTTCCAAGTTGATTGGGGAGAAACACAAGCAATGTGATGAAGTCTGGCACAGAGCCAAATCTGCAATTATGCCCACCTACATGCAGCTTTTTCTCTGGGGTTTAACTAGGAATATCCTCAACTACCCCCACTTTAGCCTTCAGCTCAGAACCTCATTCTCTCTCCACTCGTCATTTGAAAAATTTCACCCAGGTTTTCTTTTGCGTTTCTCCTACAATCTTCCCCTTTCTCCTTCTCAACAGATGCCTCTTGGCAAGGCAAATCATTAACAAGCCCTTTCACAGATTTTACATTCTGTTTCCTTTCTCTCCTCTACATGGTGAAACTTCTAGAACTGACTTTGTTTAATAGTTTTCACTCTTTCATTTGTCCTTGCTGCTCCCTTCCGTCTACTCTACTGAGCTGTATCTGTCTCCAGAGATCTCATGTGTTGCCCAAAGAAGCGAGATCCTTCCCTGGACCCAACTAACCCCTGTTCGTCAACAGCATTCAAGTAATTCTTGGAACACTTTCCTCTTCTCTTAACTTTCATAGTACACACTCTTATTTTCACAGAATGCGTAGTGAGTCAGACTGGGTCATAAATGTACCAAGTTATTGATTCTTTAGCCCTCAGGTGGATGGGTAGATTCAGGAGCAGCCAAAGTTCTGCTGAAAATAAGTTGGCTCCAACTGTAATCACCTTCATCATTAACCACAATTGTGCAAATGCTATTTTCTCAATGCTTGTGGCATTAAAAAAAACAGTACTGGAACAGAGAATGCCAGTATGAATGCTGAAAAACCTGTATCAGGACATTGCAATGGTCTAAGATGAAAAAAAAAATCTTAATATTTTAGTGGTAGCAGTAAAGATAAAGAAAAAACCCAACATTACTAAGTGTGCAAACCATCATATACACGCGCCCTTACCCATGCCAGATAAAGTCTGGGCCTGGGGGAGGGGGAATCTTAATAAATCATCAGAGCTCAAGCTTACTGCCATAAACTTAAACATAAAAATTGGGATGGGGGCTGGAGGCGATAGTCCCAATAGGTAGGGTGTTTGCCTTGCGCCCAGCCGCCCAGGTTGATCCCCGGCATTCCATGGTCCCGAGCACCGCCAGGAGTAATTCCTAGTGCAGAGCCGGGAGAAACCTCACAGCATAGCTAAGTGTGACCCAAAGAAGAAAAAAAAATATTGGGAGGTACAGGTGGTTTCACAGTGGCTAGCCTGAGAACTGGGGCTGGAAGGGAAGAAGAGTTTATTTCAGACATGTTGAGCTTTTAATAAGACATCTAAGTGGGGTGTAAGAAATCTAGATGTGATCTGAGGGTTCACTGAAGCTGGGGGCTGGAGACTGGATTTTGATAGGTAGTACTGAAGTCAAAATAACAGAATAAAAGAACTTAACCTCGTAAAAAGACAACATTTAGTGAGAGTGGGAGGAAGAAAAAAGCCAGAGGCAAATCAAGGAAGGGGAAACGACTTAAACCAAGAGTAGTTGAGAAGATGGCAAAGATCAACAGAACTCTGCTGAGAATTCAGAAGGCCAGGAACCACAGTGAGCCAGAATGGCTGCGGGAATGCTCAGCCAGTGGCTGACAGCATGTCTTCAAAGTATGCCCTAGCAATAAGTCAGTGGATCTTTGAGGCTTTCGCAAAATCTATGAAGGACAGCTCCTGATGGCCAGTTGGGAAGCTACAGATGAAGTCCCAAGAGCACTGTATCAACACAAATCATTTTTCCTCCCATCCTCAACAAGTCATTGAATTTGTTCAGATACAACACGAAGGATCACAAAATTATGCTCACAGAAATGACTAGAAGGACTGAAGCACTCTCTTCAGGAAATAAGGATGGAGAAAATGTAAACACCAGATATCTCACACCCACAGCCCAGATTATGTGCAGTATAAATGTATTGCAGGAAACTAAATATGATGGGTTATCTGGATTAGAAAATTAGTACAAAAAGCAGAAAAAGTATGACCAGAGAGCACAAACCTGGAGTATTTTCTGAAATAAAATAAAAACTAAAGATTATAGCCCACATAGAAAAATTTTCCAAGTGTCACTGTCACTGTCACTGTCTTCCGTTCATCATCGTTTAGTACGAGCAGCCCCAGTAACATCTCCATGTCTGTCTCATGCTAGTAGAGCCCAAGGGCATCTACTTGCTCCAGAAACATAAAGAGCCTCAATCCATTCACGAATAAGGTCTATAGTTGTTACTATTTGGCATATATAGTATGTAATAAAGATAACTCAAGAAAATAATTTTTCAATAGCAAGTTCCCCAATTTATATCTTTTCCTATGTTCCTCCAGGATCACAGAGACAAGAATTTACTCACCAATAGGACAGCTGAAACACTATAATTGAGCAGAGTGACAGACAGTACAGTGGGTAGGACATTTGCCACGCTGTGACCCCAAGCATCCCACGCGGTCCCCAGCACTGCCGGAACGTAATTCCCTAAGGGAGCCAGGAGTAACCTGAACATTGCTGGGTGTGACCAAAATAAAAAGCAACAGCAACAACAAAAGAAACTCTATAATCTTCCAAAGGTGCAAATACAACAAATTATGTTATTTCAGCTTAGAGTTGCCTAGTCTTACAAAAAGCATTAAGGATCAAACAGATCATGTTTACTGTGGAGTTTGGCCTGCAGGCATGGTAAAAAGGAGTAGGTGACTGAGGTGTGTCTGAGAGAGGAAATAAGGACAACACCTTGCATTCCTGGAAGTAGCTGTAACTGACTCAGCTGTGGGGTAAGACAACACACACAGGTATGTGTGGCAAGCCTGAGGTAAAGTCTGCTACTGTCTGCACCAAGCAAGAATTTGTTTTCTTACAGCTCAGCAGTAAAATAGCATCAATAAAAAATAAACAAAGGACTTGACCATTTTCAAAGATGATAGGTTAGTAGCCACAACACTCTGAAAAATGTTTAATCCTACTGAGTCACTAGGGAACCAGTGATACAAAAACAAGAGTGAGATACTTGCTTTACACCTGACTAGGAAGGGGCAGCAAGCAAAAGCAAAGAACAACAAACTGGTGAAGATGTGGAGAAATGGGAACCTGAGACAGTGCTGTTGAAAATATAGGGATACAGTGCCTGAGGGGAAAGCAATCTAAGCAATGGCTCAAGAGAGTAATCTATGACCTAGATAAATATAAATTATACTATATATATAGTAATTACACTGGATTTATTCATAACTCCAAACCTAGATATATTCCCAAGTGAAATAAAAATAGGTGTTAACTAGTTGATTTTCGGAAGGCTGAGAACTCTAGGGTCTTTTCTCAGAGTGGGGGCAGCAACCTCTCCCCACCCTCCTGTACTTCTGGGAGTTTGCAGACACACCCACATACCACAATCACTGCCCTGTAAACTCATGGCCCATGACATATTCCGAGAGTTTCTGGAGCACGCAGTTGCTTTCATAGACACAAGACACATCCATGAGCTGTCCAGAACACACCAAATTAGATGGGGAAGTACCACAGAAGCCAATAGTATGCTCAATGAGCGAAAACAGAGGGTTCAGTTGGTAACAGACATGTAGCCTCAAACAAAGGCTTAATGAACCACGAGGAGCTAGAACCATACTAACAAATTTTCTTTTACTTTATATTATAACAAACAGTATAAAATAAGTATAAATTATTTCACACCTGCCAAAAGGCAAATGCTTGGGAGTAGTTAGGAAAATGAGGACAATGGGGTGGAGGGAAGGGTCACACTGGTGTGGTAGGACTGGTGGCCGGAATACTGAATGTCTATCACTTGTCACTGTCTTCCGTTCATCATCGATTTGCTCGAGCGGGCACCAGTAACATCTCCATATGTCTGTCTCATGCTAGTAGAGCCCAAGGGAATATGCTTGCTCCAGGAACATAAAGAGTCTCAATCCATTCCCGAACGAGGTCATAATTGTACTAGGTATTTGGCATATCAAATACAACACGGGTAGCTTGCCAGGCTCTGCCGTGCAGGTAAGCATACTCTTGTAGTCATCTCTAAGTCTAGGATTTATTGATGAACGTAGCGCGCGCAAAGCCAGCCGTGATAGGCTGGTCTACTGGGTGGAGTTCTGACAGAGAAAATCCAGATGTGGAAAATGGAGGCCCTCATGAGTGGGGTCGTCTGGCTTGTTGCAAGGCTCTGCTGGGGTGGCGGGACAGGGCTAGAACCGCCATCCCTCCTGGGCACCTAGTGAGCGGCTGGGCACAGGGAGGAAGCCAAGTAGCAGCTCTGCCCATGTCTGTGAGACACAGACTGCACTCACAGAATGCCCTATAGCAGCTATATATGAACAACTTTGTAAATCAGGGTTTAAATAAGGGAAGCTTTTCCAGAAAACAGGCATAAAACAAAAACTTGTGAGTGCCGGGCAGCATTATAACAGCAAAAGTAGAAATAACACAAATGTCCATCAAATTATGAGGAATAAGCTGTGGTTTTATTCGGTGGAATATTATTATTATTTTTGTTTGTTTTGCTTTCTGGGTCACACCCAGCAACTCAAAGTGGAACTCCTGGCTCTGCACTCAGAAATTACTCCTGGCGGTGCTCGGGGGACCATACGAGATGTGGAGGATTGAACCTGGAGTTGGCCTTGTGCAAGCAAATGCCCTACACGCTGTGCTGTCTCTCCAGCCCTGTGGAGTGAAGTAGTATTGATCACATAAGGAATGGACTAGATCACAATTAGAATGATTTCAAGTATTTGATCACAAAAAATGCATGCTACAACGCGAATGATAGTTAAAAAATTAAGCTATGTGAAGAACACATCACAAAAACCCACGCACACACAATTTATCAATTTGCTAGTTGGCTAAGTTGAGGGCCAGTGCTGAGGGTCCCATGCAGTGCTGGGGACTGAACCTGGGGTTTTCCACATGCACAGTATGTACTCCAGTCCACTTGGGTGATCTCAGCCCTCCATAATTCTTGGTAAGCTACCCATGTGGTATTTGACATGCCAAATACCAGTAACAATTGCCGAACTCATTTCCATGACTTTGATGGAATGGTTTGAGGCTCTTTATGTTCCTAAGGTGGGCAAATGCCTTGGGCTATCGCATGTGCCAGGACATATTGAGATGTTACTGGTGCCCGCTCAAATAATCAATGATCACGGGAAGTCAAGTGATCAAGTGACTGAACAAACGTCTCTGAATGCGGCCAGTTACGCGTACCTAGGTCAGGAACCCAACATGATTAACAACCTAAAATCTAAGCTGCGAAAGAGGAAGATGGCTGGAACACCTTCAAGAGCATCAAAAATAGCTAAAGGATAAAGAATTTCGGCTCCGGGCCTGCCCTCTTTGACTCGGCTACACCATTCTCCCTGCATTAACATACGCCTCAGAGACCTAGGCCCTATGAAAGTAGGATGAGAATGCTATCCGGGTCTCCCAATGAGGAATAGAAAGAGCTATGCCTGGAATATCACACCTAACTCAAGTGAGAGAGAGGAATCGAGTTCCGACCATGTCGCTGTTCCAGAGCAGGGGCACTGTCTCGTTTGTCAAGGCATCGAAAATCAGATGGGCTGGACATGTAGGCGATTTGGAGACGACTGCTGGACTAGAGCCGTACAAACTGGATCCCAAGGGACGTCAAAGATCATGTGGTCACCACACACCACAAGATGGTCAGACCATTTTTCTTTCTTTCTTTCTTTCTTTTTTTTTTGTTTTTGGGTGACACCCAGCGTGCTCGAGAGTTATTCCTGGCTCTTCGCTCAAGAAGTACTCCTGGCGGTGCTCCAGGGGACCATATAGGATGGGGATCGAACTCCAGGTTGGCGTGCAAGACAAACGCCTAACTGCTCGACCAAGACTTCTTTGTCAAGACCCCGAACAAGCAGTTTAGGGCTCCTGGAGCAACCAGATGCCATTGGGCTTCACTGGCATGTAGCCGTAAAAAGGAAATATTACTGGCACCCCTCAAACAAATCGAATAGCAGGGTGTCAAGTGATTGGCAAATTTTTTAACAAAGTGATTCTTATACTATCTATCTGTCTGTCTGTCTGTCTGTCTGTCTGTCTGTCTGTCTGTCTATCTATCTATCTATCTCTCATTTTTGAGGTCCACCCGAGGAAGCTCAGGGGTTACTCCTGGCTCTTAGCTCATTATTACTGGCGGTACCTGGGGGGACCATATGGATACCGAGGATGAAACGCAGGCGAGCCCCATGCGAGCACAACGCCCTACCTGCTGTGCTATATCTACGGCCCCCGAATCTTTAGTGAGAAAAGCGATTCCTGGATGCCAGTGCAGAGAGGCAGGGAAACAAGGCAGTGACTACTATTTGAGGGTTTCTTTTGTTTTGGATTGTTTTAATTTTTATTTATGGGAGGTTTGGGCCATATCCTACAATGCTTAGGGGTCACTCCTGGCTCTGAGCTCAGGAATTACTCCTGGCAGTGCTCAAGGGACCAGGAGTATTGCTCCGGGATGCCGGGATCAAACCCAGGTCAGCTATACGCCAGAAAGGTGCCCTACCTCCTGCACCATCTGCCTGGTCAGCGGGTTTCCTTAGGAGTGATGTCACAAAGCAATGATGGTTGCGCAACAAGCGGGAACTGTTATGTAGATTTTACATCAATTAAAGTAAAAAGAATTCTATCTATCTCAAAAATATTTGCAGCACAAAAAGCAGAGAGGAAATATAGGACTTCCTTAAAGAGGACACAGCAAAGCCAGTTCCTAATGAATTATTTTTAGAGCAAACCAGTCTTTACTCCACCCAAAGACTTAGAGTAACACACACATAAGCTGGCCAGGCAAAATAAACTGGCGTCTTAATTTCTGGAAATTGACTTTAATGATACCAGCAGAACCACCAAGCATTTAGATCAGTGAGTCAATTAGGTACTTTAGGAGAGTCAATGGACAAACAAAGGTAAGGAAGCTTCGATAAAGACATTACTACTTTCCAATCAGTAGCATATTTATACAACTAAAAAAATAGAAATGGCAACCGGAAACCCGTAAAAGGATCCCAAAACAGTGAAAACAAGGCTCAAAGCCACCGCAGGCGCAAATGCGTGACTCGTGACACCTCCCTGCTGATCCATTACAGGTCAGCAGAGGGCAGAACGGGAACACCAATGCACTCCAATATCAGGGCTATTTAGAAGCTTCCCCAAGAGGCATTCTTTTCTCTAAGGGAGAAAAAAGCACATTCTTAGTTCCACCTTCTAATCTCCCCAAGAAATTGCTCACTCCTGTTCTAAGTAAGCCCTGGATCAGACAAGGATCTCTGCTCCCACCGCTAGAGTGCTAAGGGCGGCACTGAAGGTCAAGTCACACCACCCTGTGACACCGCTCCATCCGGGGTGGTGATGCAGACAACAGCCCCATACCATGATGAAGTCACTCCACAGACCAGACGTCACAGCTGTCACTTGTGCCGACTCCACATCCACCCAGAGTTACCATGGCACCGGTACAAACAGAATGGAGTGTAATATGCTATTAGCTCTGATGCAAGTAGCTGACATAACATCAATTAGATTTATAATGATATTGGGAGTAATAAAAAAACATTTGCACACTTCTCTCTACAAACATGATTCAAAGAGTGGTTTGCATTTTGCCCTTTCTTGAATTTTCAGATATTCAGCTACACAGAAGTCACATACTGTCTTTTATTAAAGAGCTGGCTTTTGGGGTCGGTGGGGAATTATTGCACAAAAGATCCAGCACCAGGGAGATTCCAATCACGACAGAGTGAAAGCAGATAGTGTCATGCCTGGAATCCAGATCTCCCTCTTCCCGTTCTGGGTCTGGTTCTGGGAAGGACACATGATCTCTATTTCTAAAGCACCAACACTGTTTTACCAAGTTAACGACAAGGCTGCAACACAGAATCCAGGTGGTATCACTAACCAGCACTTGCATCAATAAGCCCCACCATCTAGCCCTACCAAGGCTACATCTGTGCTCCATGTCAGGACCCCTCTGTGCCCATTCACATATTATATAACAAAGTTGTGAACAGTGGGTCCTTGGATAAAATACCACAAAATGTTATTATCCTTCAGAAGTCAGAATGGGTCAACTCCATATATTTATTATATGGAGTATGGCTAGTGCTCAACCTGCTATAGAATGAAAGAAGCAAACTGTTGAAAGATATAAACAATATCATACCACCTGTGGAACATAAGATATTAGGAAACTTTGCAACAGGGAGAGACATATACCTGGTATGTTCTTGGAGCAACTGCCTCTGATTGAAAGGGCTAAGAATAAGGTGGGTTTGGAGAGAAGTTCCAAAGGAGATTACAACTTCCCCTGGTATTGTTTCATTTGGTAAAAACTTTTGTAGTTGAGCAGGAGAGCCTATCACCCAACAGACAAGCCTATCACAGCCCAGATCACTCGACACCCACCCTGCAGCAGTCTTTATCAATCCGGCCCAGGTATGCTGATCCAGAGGCTCACAGACATGGAGCAGAGCTACCACCAGCTCTCCCTGTGCCCAGCCGCTCATTAGGTGCCCCGGGAGGGATGGGGGTTCTAACCCTTTACCGCCACCCCAGCAGAGCCTCGCAAACAAGCCAGACGACACCCCACTCCATGAAGGCCGCCATTTTCCACATCCGAACTTCCCTCTCATCAGAACTCCATCCAGCAGACAAGCCTATACAGCCCGGCTCGCGTGGTTCATCAATAAATGCTGTATTTAGAGGTGACTAAAAGAGTATGCCACCCCGCGGTAAGCCTGGCAAGCTACCGTATCATATTTGATATGCCAAATACCAGTAACAATTATATTAGGTCATTCCCATGACCTAATATAATGGTTTGAGGCTCTTTTATGTTCCTGGAGCAAGCAGATGCCCTTGGGCTCTGCTAGCATGAGACAGGACATATGGAGATGTTACTGTGCCCGCTCTAGCAAATCGGTGATGAACAGGAAGATAGTGATAGTGATAGTGATAGTGATAGTGAGCAGGAGAGCGAGTGCCGGGTTGAGGAGCTTGCCTTGCATGCAGCCAACAGCAGTTCAAATCCCTGTACCACATATGGTTCCTTGCTCACCAGCAGGGAGTGATCACTGAGCACAGGGCCAGGGAACAGCCCCTGTCCATCACTAGATATGGCTCAGCACCCACTCGCCCCCAACAAGACAAGATGAAAAAAATAAATATTACAAAATGTTAAGACTTGGGGCGGGGCAATAGCACAGCCGGGTAGGGTGTTTGCCTTGCATGTGGCTGATCCAGGTTTAATCCCCAGCATCCCATATGGTCCACCACGCACTGCCAGGAGTAATTCCTGAGCACAGAGCCAGGAGTAACCCTGAGCATTGCTGGGTGTGACCCAAAGAAAAATAAAGTTAACACCTGTTAATTCCCGGGGGTTAGGGGCAAGTACCCAAAATATTGTGTTAATTGGGGGCCGGAGGCGATAGCCCAGCGGTGAGGCGTTTGCCTTGCATGCGGCTGATCCGGGTTCAATCCCCAGCATCCCATATGGTCCACCATGCACTGCCAGGAGTAATTCCTGAGCACAGAGCCAGGAGTAACCCCTGAGCATTGCTGGGTGTGACAAAGAAAAAATAAAGTTAAGACTTGTTAATTCGTGGGCCGGACAATAGCCCAGTGGTAGGGCATTTGCCTTGCAGCGGCTTGGCCTGTACTGACCTGGGTTCGATCCCGGCATCCGATATGGTCCCGAGGCACCGCCAGGAGTAATTCCTGAGTGCAGAGCCAGGAGTAACCCCTGAGAGCCAGGAGTAACCCCCTGAGCATCGCGGGTATGACCCAAAAAAACAAAAAAAAAAAAAAAGAAAGAAAGACTTGTTAATTGCCGCAAGGGTTAGGGGCAGTACCCAAAATATTGTGTTAATTAGGGGCCGGAGCGATAGCCCAGCGGGTAGGGCGTTTGCCTTGTACGCGCTGGCCCATGCCAGCCTGGGTGCGATCCGGCATCCCATATGGTCCCGAGCACCGCCAGGAGTAATTCCTGAGTGCAGAGCCAGGAGTAACCCCTGAGCATCGCCGGGTGTGACCCCAAAAAAAAAATTGTGTTAATTAGCTTTGTATACTTGTGTATCTTTTAAGTTTTATTTTCCAAATTAAGAAAAATACCCCTTTACCCACAAGAACAAGTGCTACTGTGCCAAATCGATAGTTACTTCCACATCCATTTTTAAAATACCAAAATCCTACATTTATTATTTACTGTGCACAGGCACAGCAGTTCACTAGTATGTTACCCGTTCAGTGTTTTTTCTAAGGGAGAAATGATGTTCATCTTCCTCATCTCTTGTTTTCCTTGTTTGGCTATTTTTTTTTTTTTTTTTAGCTCTAGTCCTGGTTTTCATCAACTTTTTTTTTTTTTTTGGGTCCTACCCGATGATCCTCAGAAGTGACTCCTGGCTCTGCACTCAGGAATTAATCCTGAGTGGTGCTCATGAACCCATATGGGATGCCGGGATCGAACCGCTGCAGGTCTCTTGTAAGGCAAACACCCTCCAGGCTGTGGGCTGCACTATTGCTCCAGCTCTCGTCTACTCTTAAGAGGTCCAGCAACTATTCTGACTGACAAGTTTGAGGCAGAGCCTCTTCCCACTTCACCAGGACCCTGCTTGCAGCAGGGACACATTTCCCCTGACAGATGATGGGTTTTGCCTGTCACTTATGATTGCCCCACACTTCCAGAGACTTTCTAGATAAGTTCATCTATTATCTGAGTCTGGATCAGAATCAGAATTAGTTATTGTATTGCTGCATTTTTAAGCTATGCCCTTCAACCTAATCTTTATCAGTAACAAAATTAAACATGTAAGGATTTGTTTTGGAGCCAACACCTGGTTGTGTTCAGGGATCACTCCTGGAGGACTCAGGCAATCATATGGGGTGCCAGGGACTGAACCCAGGTTGGTGGCAAGCAAGCAAACCCCTTAACCACTGTACTATCGTTCCAGCCCTATTTTTTTTAATATTCATTTGCCTTTTCACTAGTTCCGCTCCTAAACAGAGGGGTTACTTCATGATTCCTCTTGGTCAGCACTACTGCTGCTGTTTCATAGAAGTATATATTCAAGCCTACATATGCTAAGAAATTTACTCAAAAGTAGTTGTAAGTGGTGGTGGCAGTCAGAACTCAAAACTGAAAAAAAACTGAAAAAAAAGAACTCAGAACTGTTTTTCTGATTACAGAATTCAGTCTTACGTTATTATTATTTTTTTAGGTTGGTGGTTGGGGTCACACCACACACCCAGCAGTTCTCAGGGACTATTTTTTGACTCTATGCTGAGGGACTAGTTCCCCAAACGTGGCTTGGGATTCAAAATATGCAGAGTACATATAATGTAGATTCCTTAATGTGGAAGACTAAAAACAATAAAAAGTTCCATAGTTAAACAAAAGTCTAAAATAATTTGTACTTAAGACATTCAACAAACATCTAATAATAACTTTTGAGATACACACTCTTCCTGTTATCTAAAATAATAGGAATATGGTGGGCTTGGGAGAGAAGTTCCAAAGGAGATCACAACTTCCCTGGTATTGCTTCTTTTGGTAAAAACTTGGAGAGATTACTGGGCTTGGAGAGATGCTGCAGTAGAGCCTAACCTCGCAGACCCAGCTCTGACCCAGATCCCGGGAGACTTCTCAGGATGGGGCAGGCTGAGACCGAGTCTTAGGGCACAGGACTCCACTTCCCAAACCCGCTTCACTCACATTTACGGCCCAACCCCATGACCAAGCATGGAGAGGCGCTATTAAACGAAAAAAAAAAGAGACACTTTTTATACTGTGTCTAGCACACAGTAAATACTCAAAAATGTAGGATTGTGGTATTTAAAAAAAGTCAGTGCTCAGTAATAATCTCACCATGTAACCTGTGCTTGAAAAGGGTATTTTTCTTAACTTGGAAAAAAACTTTAAGATACTCAAGTGTACAAAGCTTGTGTACACTTTGCTACGTATGGTCCAAAAAAACAAAACCTCAGACAGTGCATGCAGTCAACCCCGGTTCGATCTCCAGCATCACAAATGGCCGCCTGAGCACTGCTGGGAGCAACTCCTGAGCACAGAGCCAGGAGTAACCCCTAAGTGCAGTCAGATGTGGCCCAAACTCCATGCCTCCAAAATAAATTTTTGTGGGTATTTTTGCAATTTAGTTCAAAATTTGATCCAACATAGGATTTTCCCTACATTATAAGTTCCTTCTTCCTTTTATGTTCTCCACTGTTGCAGGACTCCTAAGGGCCCTGCATCTGCTCTGGATTGCCTCCCCAAAATCACTCCGTGAAAGGGGGTAGTCTAAATGTGGCAGTTTATCCGACCATGTATGCTGTACTAGCTGGTATAAATATTCTCCCATGCTACCACAATCATCGTGGAACTAGCTAGATCTTACCAGCATATTAGCCTGGCCACGTAGGACACCTAAGTAATTAGACCAGAGAGAAATGCTGTTTGCTTCCAAGCAAAC
>JAJIBD010034134.1:0-36155 GCA_021461705.1 Cryptotis parvus
GTGAATGACTCAACAATGTACACATAAAATGTACAGTTGGATTAATGTGTGCATGGGAAGTAAATCGGTATTGTACTGTTAAAAATAACGGCATTGCAAATCCTGATACCTCAAGAAAAATGACTTTTTATTTATTTATTTATTTTTTAATTTTTTTATTATACCCACCGTGAAAAATGACTTTTTAAAAGAAAAAAGAAACCCACTGCAGGTTTTGAAGCTGCCTATGGATCAGGTCAGAAAACTGAATGATGTTCACAAGAGCCCACAAAACAACTCTCCGTTGCCACCACTCTAGCCATTAGTATCTCTGATGTTTGCTTTCTTCTGCTTCAACACTCAGGTTTAAACAGTGTCTAGTGATTAGAACATACCAGACTATTGCCCCTGGCAATAATCTTTCAGAGGTCCTATGCTGTGACATTTAAGTTGGCCTGTCTGTTAAGGTTGGTGTTCCTCTTATCGTGACTGTTCTTTGTTTGGATTCAGTTGGAGAACTCTCAAAAACAAATTAAAAACACCTCATTTCCCAGAAATTTTAATTTAGCTGTTTATGCCTTGACCCAGGTTTGGGATTTTTAAAGCTACCCAGGAGATTATGATGTACAACCATAGTTGAGAAGTTACTGATTAATAAATAACAAGGACACTGTGATTTTCATCTCTGTGACATATATATATGTATATATACATATATATGTATATATATATATATATTTGCTTTTTTGGGTTCACACCTGGCAATGCTCAGGGGTTTCTCCTGGCTCTACACTCAGGAATTACTCCTGGCGGTGCTCAGGGGACCATATGGGATGCTGGGGATTGAACCCGGGCCGGCATGGGCCGGCGCACGCAAGGCAACCGCCCTACCCACTGGGCTATTGCTCCGGCCCCTGTGACTTCTATATTTTGTTTGCTTCCCTCAAACCTCTTTTTGGACTTCCAATCGGAAGGGGTAAGGTTAAACTGGGATCTTATCTGCTCTTTTTCAGCACACTTAAGTAACCACAGCAATATGACATATAAATGTATAAAGACAGCGTTATGACATATATCTCCCAGGAGATATATGTACAATAGTGATGCTGGGGTTAGTGGCATTGTCTGAGTGACACCTTTCTGAAGCTTATTTACCTATTGTCTTTTCTCCCTTATCCCAGTTCATTTTACTCAGTTCTTTACAACCAGTACACAATTTCAACTTATCTTGAAAGATAAATAAAATGAAAGTTCACATAATCTTAACAAAGATCACTTTTCAGTGATCCAGTTGCAAATAGAGTGATGACCATATGTGCAGATTAATCATGGAGCTAAAGTTGTTAGTCCTCACTGTCATAGATTTGAAACCAAAGCTTAAAAGTAGAATATATTTTCAAGGTGATTTAGGCAGCAAGTAAGGGAGCTAGCTTGATTGGCAAAAGCTTTCTCTCCAACTTGCTCATCACCTATGGTATTATTATATTTCATTAGTGTAAAATAGTTTTTGCCTTTTTTCTATGTTCATTAACTATTCATTTATTCTTGGAACGTTTCTGAACAATAGAAGTTCTACTTTCCTCCTTATCCATACCTTTTTCAGCAGATTCAGTATTCCAACACCTATCCCACCACCAATGTGCCTTACCACCACCAAAGATCCTACAACCACCCTCCAAGCCTTTTTCCATAGCAGGCACTGATTAATCTACTTTATATTGCTTATTACAGCATATGTTTCATAATGATGTTGCTAAAGTCATGACCTTTTAACTGAGCAGTTGCATGCAAATTGGGCCATCTGTATTATTGTTTACTGAGCAGTTACATGCAAATTGGGCCATCTGTATTATTGTTTCACTTATTGAAATTATTGGGCTTCCATTCAATTTTTTAGCAAAGTTGTTCATGTTAATTTGTTACGTTCAATATTCAGATTAGATTGGGTGCGTTCAGGGTGGTATGGCTGTAAACCACACACTCAATATTCAACCCATGTCCCAACACCACTGCAACTTCCCACCACCATTATCAGTTTTCTCAGCAATGCTTAAACCTGTACCTATAGCAGACCCTGACATCCTGTTGGCTGATAACCCATTACATTCTAGGGAAGGCTGCTGTCCTATGTAGTCTGTTGCCCTGCTCCAAATTCTTGGTTTCTTTGTCTTCTGGAGCTATTGTGGCATCTTTGAAACTTCTGCCTCATATCCTAGCCACTTGATTCCAATTCCAATATAGCATAGCTACTTTGGACACTCAGGAGGGGAGCTCAAACTAGGCATTTTATCCCAATACTCGATTTTGGAGCACCTAGAGTCAGCGAATGGAGAAATTCATGAATTGAGTCTTTAGTAAAATGTGCCAAGGACTTTTCTCTCTAGTGTTTTTAGTCAATGCTCACATAGAAAACCAAGTCAGGTTAACCACTTTCCCCAAGACTGACATCTAGACTGACTACCAGGATTTTCAAGTTAGACTTGTTGTACTTGACAAAATTGTATAAAAACTTAGAGATTTTAAATTTTGTTCTCTTTTAATTTTTAATACACTGTGATTTACAAGTCATTTACAACTGAGTTTTAGACATACTATGTTCCAGCACCAGTACATCACCAGGGTCAGCTTCCATCAGTGTCCCCAGCACTTTCCTACCCTCAAACTGCACCTTTGACAGACACATTTTAAAATTTGGTTTGGAATGTATAAGGAAAGAGAAAGAGAGAGAGAGAAAGCTAGAAAGAGATAAAGAACCTGCCATAGAGGCAGGCTAGGGGAGGAGGGAGGAAATCGGGGACATTGGTGGTGGGAAATGGGCACTGGTGGGGGATGGGTGCTGGAACACTGTAAGACTGAAAACCAAACATGAACATTTTTGTAATTGTATATCTCACGGTGGTATAATAAAATATTAAAAAATTAAACCTAGAAATTAAAAAAAATTAAAAAAGTTGGTTTGGTTTGTTCTTTTGTTTCTCTGGCTTTGTAAGAATGTAGACAACAGAAAGAACACTTGACATAAAATTAAAATATCAGTTTAGGGACAGAGTGATAGTATCGGGGGAGGGGAGCACTATTCTTTGCATGGCAGCAAACAAGGTTTGATTTCTGGCACTCGTATGATTCCCTAAGCCCTCAGGAGTGGTCCCTCAATATATAGTTATGAAGTAAGCCCTTAGCACCATCAGGTATTGCTGAAAGCTCAAAAGCGAAGAATTAAAGAATTAGTCTTGTGGTTTCTGCTACAAAATTGTATGCCAGGAATTTTTTTCAGTATGGTCACACTGTAGCTTAATATATGTTATAATGTATTATATATAAATTTAATATCTATATACTAATATATCTATAATATTTAGGCATATTATCATCAGGAGTAACCTGATGATAATATGTCTATATATCATATAACAGATCCTTATGCTCTGTTATAGACCTCATTCCCATGACCTGATGGAATGGTTTGAGGCTATGTTCCTGGAGCAAGCAGGTGCCCTTGGGCTCTACTTGCATGAGACAGGTCATATGGAGATGTTACTGGTGCCAGCTCGAGCAAATCGATGATGAACGGGAAGACAGTGATACAGTGATATTAATATGTACACATATACATGCACACACATTTGTAGCTAGTTTGATAGTACAGAGGGTAGAGTATATGCCATGCACATGATCGACCCAGGTTTGGTCCCCAGCATCACATACGGTCCACCCCACTTCTACCAGGAATGATCCCTGAGCACGGAGTCAGGAGTAAGGCATGAGCACTATCAGCTGTAGCCCCCAAACCAACAAAAATCTCAAATAAATTTAAATTTGGAGAGTTTCACCACAGATCTATATCAAATTAGTCTCAGGGAATTCTTCCTATTAATCTTTTCATGGAAATGTGCCTTCCAGTCTGTGTTTAGGAGAACAAGGGGTCACTCCTGATGATTCTCCATCAGCTTGACTGGTGGTTCAATGAAGCAGCCCAAAGATGTCTACTTGGGTCTTCAAGTTCTGGGGATAACTTGGGCCACTCTGACACTTGCTCAGAGACCTGTAGAACCACACCTAGTCATGCTAGTAGTCCTCCAAAACAACACCTGGAGGTGCTAAGGGAAACTGTGGTCCCCCTAGAATAAACTAGGGTCAGTCAGATGCAAGGTTATGCTTTAACACTTGTACTATCTCCCATCCTGGAAATATTTTTTAATAAACTTGATAACAAATTGGTTCTAATGTGAATCAAGGCATTCATTCATCCTTAAGCGAGTCGTTTAGGCTACTTCTCAAACTTTCACGAGCCTACAAATCATCTGAGGATCTAGATATAAGTAGATTCTTATTTACTGGAGTTCTGAAATTCTGACTAGTTTCAAGATAATGCTCACTGATCCAGGAGCACACTGTGAAGAACAAGGTTCGGAAGGGTTCCAGGTTGAAATGAAAGAACTGATGGCCCACCTGGTAAGCAGGTAGGGTCACAACCTAGCATTAGAGAACAGACAATCCACCTCTTTTTTTTTTTATCCACCCTCTCTTTTGTGGGCTCTATGACTTGAGCAGTTTGATTGGATATGTGAGACCAAGAACATTACTGTGCTCTCCAGCTTTCAGCTTAGGAAGGAACATGAGAGTAATGGCCGGTGAAATCATCTCTTTAATCCCTCTCTCCATTTTCTTTTCTAGCCACAACATATTAACACTGCAGTGGAATTTCAAAGGGTACATCTTAAGCATACAGGCTTATCCCTGTGGATTGGCTGTACTTTCAGGGGGTTGCCATACCATATTTGTGAATCTTTATGGTTTAGTATTCTCTGTCAGCCTTTCTGAAAACTCCATTAGCACCTCCCTTTATCATTTTGACTTTCCAATGAAAAGAAGGCAGAGGCAGTAAATATGAAGAAAGATCTCCGCCAAATTTTTGGCAGCGGTTCAATTTTCCTAGCAGTAAAACCATATTCCTCAAGTAACCTGCATTCTTTCCCAGATCTGAGCTGTATATTGTCAGAAGGACAGACATACTGTACCTGGGTCCTGACCAGTGTTTCTCGAGGTATTGGTAATTGCTAGATTTCTATTACAGGTTAGAGAGTTCTAGTAATGTAAAATATACACATGCACACATCAATTCAGATTCATATGTAGATGTAGACAGAGGGGCATGTGGATATTTACAGTCCCACAATCATCTACTGGATCATGGAAGGGAGAAAATTTGGCTCTAACCATATGCAGAGACAGATGCTCAGGCAGGCTTTGGCATGTCACATAGAGTTAAAGAAATGCCCAAAGAGTCCTCTCTGTCCAGTACTAATTTGCCTAGAGAGCCCTCCAAGGCTCCAGGGGTCCAAAGCCCTTTCTTCCTCTTCAGTTCTCATCATTGTATAACCTTAATTTTTTTTACCCACCTTTCACCTTTCCAACTTTTCCTCTCCTCATCTACATACCTGGCATTTCTAAAACATGAATTTATATATTAAGTTGTCTGGCCAAGCTTCCAGGATCTCATCCTGTATTTCCTTTTGGGAGAGCACTTACAATCTGAGTTCTTCCTATCTTGTGTAAGCGTTACCAGACACCTTGGACCCCTTGACCAGAGATGCTAAGGAAATGGAGGGAAGAAACCAGAGTATACTAGAAGAACAAAAGCCAGATAAAAGTCAGAACCACTCAGAGAGTTGAGAGGGTGGGTTCCTTGCCTTGCTTGAAGCTGACCAGCATTCAATCCCAGGCACCACATATGGGTTCTCTAAGTCCCACAGTGATCCCTGAGTCCCACCAGGTATGTAACAAAAATCACTTGTCTTCCCATTGTTCATCGATTTGCTTGAGTGGGCAGCAGTAACATCTCCATTTGTTGGGAATGAGGTCCATTGTTGTTACTGTTTTTGGCATATTGAGTACACCACAGGTAGCTTGCCAGGCTCTGTCGTGGCTCTGGGTTCACTCCAGGGTTCCCAGTCTTTTTCTATGTCAGACCATCAACCATCCAGGGCCCACGAGGCAGAGCCCTGGGTGTGGACAAGCCTGTCTCCCTGTCTGCCACCTGCCGACGCAGCCGGGCTCTGCAGCCACACCTGCAACACCTTTGAGGGCAGGAACAAAAATAAAACACACAAAAAATGTAGGAAGTGCTGGGGCAGCAAGACTTCATTAACAAGAACAGTTTTGTTTGGTCAAAAATCCTCAGTGCCAGGTTGCATGACTCAGCCTCACTCCTCCTTGGCACCACCTGGGTCAGTCCCAGAGAACTCCCATGATTTTGTTGCTGGCTTACCCTAGACAATAAGGAATTCCTTTGTGACTTTACTCTACCTCCACTATTCCACTGAGGCTTGCAGGGGTGCCCTGCCTTCTGCTAGACACTCCCAGAGTAGAGTCAGAACCCCAGTCAAGACATTGTCCCCACAATGACAGCATGGCAGCACAACCTATTTCAGTTATGTCACAAGTTGGCTCAGCCATGGGGGTAGGCTTATACAGACCTTGGGTTTCTCTGGGGAGAAACGGGTGACATGAATTGTAGTGAGGAAGACCACCGGGAAATTGCCTTGCCAGAAAAATCCTGGGTTGGACTGAGTCTGGGCTGGAGTCAGACTGAATCTGGGCTATGAACCCTTACCTGTCCTGCTCTTAATTTATCAACTAGGACACTGTTTTAAGCACTTGTTTCTAGATCTGGTTTGAAATTCATAAAATGGGCTGTAGGAAATCTTGGCCCAGCTTATTGTGTATGTTAATTGAGATTTGGATATCTACGTACCATATAGAATGGCGAAGGAGAATAATTATTGAACATTTCTTATCCCTGGAAGACTAGGATGGTCTCCATGGGCCACAGAATGGTTGGCTCTCTAAGGCAGGCCAGGTATTCTTTGTATGTGGGTGTCACACTTGGCGATTCTCAGGGTTACTCCTATCTCTGCACTCAGAAATCACTCCTGGTGGTGCTCAGGTGCCCATATGGGATGCCAGACCCTGGTCGTTCTCGTGTAAGGCAAATGCCCTACCCACTGTGCTATCACTCTGGTCAAGGTCAGTTATTCTTTGGAGTTGCTGCTGCTTCTGGAGTCTGTTATTGATCAGAGGCAGGACTCTGAGAGTGGTGCACTTAGGGAATACAGGTCAATAAATGTGACCTAGAACAATTACCAAGTAGGACTTATGGAGGAAAGGGTTACTATCAGCTGGTTGTGGTATGCAGCAAATGTCTTGGTCTCTGTTTCACCATTTCTGAATTACAGAATTGTAGATGCCTGTTCAGGCATTATGTATCCAGGACAGCTTGGTGTCAACACCGTGATACTCCATTTCTGAGTTTGTCTTCCCTTTTTCTGTTTCAGAATTTGAGGCCAAAATATTTAAGTGGCTCCGAGCAATAGGATTTCTTCAGTATGCTCAGCCTTTTGAAGGTAAGGCTCTCCCCACTCCAAAACTTGCCTTTCCCTCAGGCTCTCATTTGTAAAATGAGGTGTAAGTAATTGCTCCTCTGACTGATGTACTGATGTTACTCAGGTTCTGCCAAAATATTTTTTCAGGGACTTAACTCCTATAGTCATAAATTCTCTCCCCGTCTATGATAATCTCTGTTGGATGAGTCTGATCAGCTTTCACAAGCTCTGGTGCTAACCATATTCAACTGCATGTCTTAGTTAGGACCACTTCCTCAAGCCATGTCTGAGACCTTTACATAGATGCTTTGTGTCTAGTCTTCGGAGGAAGATGCATATAGTTTTCCATAAAGGCTGGACCAGTCAACATTCCCACCAGAATGAATGAGTGACCCTTTCTCCCTGAATGCGTGTCAGCACTAGTTCTTCTTGCTCTTTTAGATACATGCCAGTCTCTGTGGGGTGACAGGATTATCTCATTGTAGTTTTGATTTGTATCTCCCTGATGATAAGTGATGAAGAGCGTTTTCTCATATGCCTTTTGGCCATTTGAATTTCTTTTTTTTTTTTTTTTTTTTTTTTTTAATTTTTTATTATACCACGGTGAAACATACAATTACAAAGGTGTTCATAATTGGTTCTTTGTAATACAGTATACCAGCACCCATCCCTCCACCAGTGCCCCATTTTCACCACCAATGTACCCCACCCCCTCCCGCCCACCGCCATGCTGCCTTAATAGCAGGTACCCCAGTTTCCTCTCTTTCTCTCTCTGTCTCTCTCTCTGTCTCTGCATCTCTCTCCCTCTTATTTTACAGATTGTGATTGGCCATTTGAATTTCTTCTCTGAGGAAGTTTCTGTTCATTTCTTCTCCCCATTATTTAATGGCGTTGACTACTTTTTTTCTTGTAAAGCTTTACCAGTGCCTTATGTATCTTGGATATTAACCCTTTATCAGATGGGCATTGGGTAAATATTTTTCCACTCCATGTGCTGTGTTTGTATCTTAGTCAACTTTTCTTTTGAGGTTCAAAAGCCTTTTAATTTAACGTTAGTCTCATATGTTTATCTTTGCTTCCACTTGCTTTGTTAGTGTCAGCTCAGTCTTTCTAATCTCTCCTTTGTTTCCCCCAAGACAAACCCCAGTTTCCCTTGGAGTGTCCCTTATTTAGGCTTTCTCCTGCCAGCTCTTACCTTTCTTCTTCTCTTCCATCTCGGGAGTCATTATGGTTGAGTTTTTTTGTCTACCAGTCCTATCTTCGGCATTTCTCTGCCATACAGAAGGGTCATTCTCCTGGATATTGGCTCTGTGAAGAAAGAAAGCTCGTTTCTGGACGAGGACTCTGGCGTCTCTGTGAAGGTGCAGAGACAAAGGGTGAAATTGGGGAAGCCAAGGGCTAGCTTGGTGCTTCTTCCTCAAGGAAAGAAAACAATTTCTTACCAGTAACAATTATAGACCTCATTCCCATGACTTGATGGAATGGTTTGAGGCTCTTTATGTTCCTGGAGTGGGCAGATGCCCTTGGGCTATCTTGCATGTGCCAGGATATAGTGAGATGTTACTGGTGCCCGCTCGAATCGATGATCTACAGGAAGTCAAGTGATCAAGTGATTTATTTATTTATTTATTTATTTATTTATTTATTTATCTATTTAATTTAATTTTTTATTTTTTTATTATACAACCTTGTGATACACAATTACAAAATGCTCATGTTTGGGTTTCGGTCATACATAATTCCAGCAACAGCCCCTTCACTAGTGCCCTATTAACACCACCAATGGCCTCAAATTCCTTCCCCTCTCCCCCAGCCTGCCTCTATAGCTACTTTTCCTTTTCTTCTCACTCTCTTTCTCTCTCTCTTCTTTTATAAATTGTGGCTTGCCCTACATACATTTAGGGATTATCATATAAATCCCTTTGTGTACATTCAATGCTTAGTTCTAGTCTGGCGTTAATATTTCCCACAATTAGTAGAACACTGGTATATACTTAAATCCCATTAATGAATGCAGTCATTCTATATCTGTCCTTTTCCTTCTGACTAATTTCATTCAGCATGATAGTCTCCAAAACACACAGCAGAAACACTATTTGCACTTCTGTATTCATTGCAGCTCTATTCACAATAGCCAGAATCTGGAAACAACCTAAATGCCCAAGAACAGAAAACTGGATAAAGAAAACCTGCCATGGAGCAGGGCTGGGGAAGGGGGAGGGAACCGGGATGTTGTTGGTGGGAGATGGGCACTGGTGGAGGGACGGGTGCTGAAACACTGTATGACCAAAACCCAAACATGAACTTTTTAATTGTATATCTTTTTATTTGTATGGAGATGGGCACTGGTGGAGGGACCGAGTGCTGAAACACTGTATGACCAAAACCCAAACATGAACTTTTTAATTGTATATCTTTTTATTTGTATATCTCACGGTGGTATAATAAAATACTTAAAAAAAAAGAAATGGTAGGAAACAAAAAAAAAGAAACTATGGTACATCTACACAATAGAATACTATGCAGGTACCAGAAAATGAAATTTACCTGCAAGTGGATGGAAAACCACTTGATTACTTTAACAGATGATGAGCCCAACCTATAACAAAGCTGTTCTGATCACGTTCACTCTGCTCATCTGACTATTATGCATGTAATTGTGTTACCTATTTAGATACTCTAGAGAGCCAAGGTCTGTTGTTACTTTTCTCACTTCAACCAGAGCCCCTAAATGTCCCTCCTTTGACTTGTTACTTTTGCACTTACATACATTCAATGCTTATTTGTGATCAAACTATTGCTTTTCTTAGAGCCATTACAGTAGCCTCCTAACTACATTTCCGGCCTTAGTTCTCTGCATTCCCTTCTTCATCTGCTCAAGCTTTTTCATAGCCACTAGAGTCTGCCTCCCAGTAGGTGTACCTCTGCTTCAACTGCGTCACTAACTGCAGGGGAAAATCCAAACTTTTCTTAGCATGACACTTGAATTACCTTGCAATCCCGCTTTGTATTTTTTTAGTAGGGGGATTTCTGGTAGGAACCAGAAAGCCTGCTAGACAAATTCTGAAAGAGCTGTAACACTTGCAATCTCACTTTAAACTACGTTTCAGCCTCAATTCCTTAGAGGAATTACCTTGTGGCGGATTTCTTTCAGTTTTCTTTTTCTCTCCAGCCAGATCCAAATTATGTCCTTCAGAAAGTCTTATCTAACTCTACTCCCCTTGTTCATGAGAGTTACTTGCCCTGTGTGGTTGGCCTGTCTACTCTGTTCTCAACCCTGTCACTATTCTATAGTGAATTATCTACACATATATAAGCTTCTGAGCAGAGGCCACAATATTATCAGCAAGTATCTATCCTGGAAACTTTCAGAAAATTGGAGCCTAGAGAAATTTTTGTGATCTGTACTGATAAATAAGTGGCTGGTATCTTGGGGATGTCTTGGTAGGTTATACAAGACTCTAGAGGTTGAACCATTGTAAACACTGATGTATTTCCTTGTAGGAAGCTGATGACCTCAAAAAAATTGTGCTTCAATGAAGCTGGAGGTTCATTTTCAATGCAAGCAGGTAAGCCATGGAAAAGATGGGGCACTATGGTCTGTGGTCCACACTGGAAGTAGAGCGTATGCAACTGCTTGTGAAAATGTCTCTAATAACTGGGATATAAGGATACCTGGAGCAGCGCCTTACCCCAGCCTGAGAATAGGGTGTAGGGGGCTCTGTGAGATCGAAATGTGTAACCAAATATCCTGGCACAGGGTCTCATCAACTTCGCTTAGATAGTCTCTCTTCTGCTTGGGGTTTTCCAGGACGGGGACACCCTGTGGTACTATGGACCTACTCCTGGTTCTGTGCTCAAGGATTGCTCCTGGCAATGCTTGGGGACCATATAGACTACCGGGGATTGAACCTGGGTTGGCCATATGCCGGCCAAACACTTTACCCATTGTACTATCATCTTCTTTCTGGATCTACAATTAACTTGACTAGTTATGGAGCTTCATCAACAAAATCCATCTGCTTTCACTGCTTTCTCTGTGGTGGCAAAAGTTTTAATCTGGGGAAAGAGACTTAACAATATAGTGTACATATTATGACATGTACAGACTGAAAATTCAGTATCCCCAACTTCATTACTACATGGTCTTATTCTGTGACCTTCATTTTCTATAATGAATTGGAGGTGCCACCAGTAATCTCCAAAACCATACACACTATCAGTCTGGAACTGCAGAAACCAAGAGAGGTAGAGTCCTCACATAACCCTAGATATGAGCTTTATGCTTTTTTCTTAGACTTTCCCACCAGAGGCCTGAAGTCTTAGCATTTAGTTAGCCAAGTGCCCAGAACTGCAAAGACGGAGACCTCTTGGACTTGGTCCCAGCTCTTCCACTGACTACTGAATGACAAGTTTCTTTCCTTCCTCCAGGCCTAAGTTTTCTGACTTGATGAGAGATTAATTTCAAAACATTAAATCTCTTCTAGTTCTGGAATTCTTGGAAGAGACTTCCTCCCGAGTAAAGGAAGTTGAGCCCTCAGTTCTGGCTCTGGTTCTGTCACTGACTTACTACATGATTTAGTGCAGCTCTTTTCTTTAATTTTTGGTCACACCAGATGATACTTAGGGGTTAATCATGGCTCTATACTCAGGAATTGCTCTTGGTAGTGCTCAGGGAACTGTAAGGGATGCTGGCTATCTAACCCAGGTTGGACACATGCAAGGCAAGTGTTTCCCACTGTATTATCTCTTCAGGACCAACTTAGTGCAGCCTCATTCAAGGATTTTCTCTTTTGTGTATTTCATAGTTTTAAAGACAGGGAAATATTAGTCAGAAGAATTACCATTCATCTGTACTCCATCTATGATACTTGGGTTTCTCTGGTACTTCTAGAGCCAGCTCCCTGATCTAGGATATATCATCAACCTGAAGGTGGGACCCTTCACCTCAAAATCCTGCAAGCTTTTAGAGAGTAGAATATAAGTAAGAGTTTGTGGTTTGGACTTCTCTTACTTGATCCTATTACCTCCTCCCTAGAATGAAGACCCAGAAGAAGAACATTGTATCATCAGCAACCGCTGGGCCTCCTAGAGAGGAAGTAAGCACTGGTCTTCTGTGGGATTCTCTGACATGCTGGCCCCACAAAGTCCTGTTCTGCCAGTGACCTCCAACTGTGAGAATGCCCTCACGGAGCTTAGTGACACCTACTTGCCAGCCATCACTGTGAATCTACCTACCTCCCAACCTACAGACCTACCCTTGCTAGATCATGCCTCCAGTCCCTGTAACCAAGCTCGCTTCAGCCCCTACCCATGGCCAAGATGGTTTCCAGAACAAAGCCAAGAAGCCGCTCCTGTAGCTTCCTCAAGAACCTTGAATCTCTAAGACGGAAGGAAAAGGTTGGCAGTCAGCCAGTAGAACCCAAGTGTAACCCAGCTACCTTGGAGAAGGCTACCAAATCCTCCTCCTTCCGTAATTGCGTGGATTCCTCTCAGCTAGGTTTTATAAGGTCAAGAACCGGGCAACCACTTCAATTAGTGGCATTGGCCCAGAGACTAATAGAGTCTGGGGCACCTGGTCTGTGGCTACATTCCGGCATCCTCAGCAGACAAACCAGAGTGGCTACTTGGTGCATGTACCCAGGGACCATAAGCCAGGCACATTCCCCTCGCTCCCTCTCCTTTGAGAGTCTATGTCCTGACGATATACACGGCCTAACCCCAGGCAGCCAGGCGGGCACTGTGGTTATGAAGGGCCGAGGCTCCCTGCGGGTCCACGGATAGCCATGCCAGCACCTATGACAACTTGCCTGAGCTGTATGCTGCCAAACCAGCACTGTTGGGGACGGAAGGTGAAGATGAAGAGGCTATGGACAGCTACGCTCACCTAGATGACATTCTCCAGCACATATGGGGCTTCAGCAATGTGTACAGCTTTGGTCGCAGGCCACGAGTCCAGATCTGGGGTCCGGAGATAAGGAAGAAGATGATGAAGACATTGCCACAGTTGAGCTTGGAGGCCTATGTCAGTCTGTGGTTCAGGTGGAGGATCACAGAGAGTCCTCTGCTCTGGATCAGGCCAGTGTGAAAGCAGTAGTCCTGGATCAAGCCCCAGATGAAGCCGAACTCCCAGCACAGACAGAGGCTGAACTAGCTCATCAGGCCCAGGAAAAGGAGCAGGAGGTGAATTCATGTTGGAAACCTACTTCTGCCTCCGGCCTACCTATGGAAGAGGGATACTCCATTTCTGATACTGTGGCTTCCTCCAGTGAACTGCCTAGTAGTAGAACCTCCATGAATGAGGCTGAGGCTGCAGGGCCCCTGGCTGGTATTCAGGCATCAGCACCTTGTGAACGGCGAGATTCAGGAGTTGGGGCTTCACTTACAAGACCTGGCAGGTGGGAGTTCAGGTACGGTTGTGGGCAGGGCAAGGAACTCTGCTATCTCTTTCTCTTTTACCCCACCACTCTCCTCCTCTTTCTT
Source organism: Cryptotis parvus (assembly GCA_021461705.1). NCBI lineage: Eukaryota > Metazoa > Chordata > Mammalia > Eulipotyphla > Soricidae > Cryptotis > Cryptotis parvus. The sequence continues at coordinate 13,845 of JAJIBD010034134.1, forward strand.
CCTTTCTTCCCTCTGTCAAGTAAATGTCTAGTTACAAGGATTAGGGACAGCTTGTTGAGTGATGGCTTCAAGGGAACCAGTTCCAGTATAAATAAGGAAAGTATAAAGGATTCCAGAGTCCAAAATATTAAGTTTGGATCTGCCTCTACTATGACCTTGAGGAAGTTGTAAGCTCCTCTTTGGGCCTGTCTCCCATGTGTAAATCAAGGTTGCTAGAGGAAATGGTCTCTAATTCTGACTTTTTCACTCAAAGAATCTTTTCCACGTCAGTTTTAGAATGAGTAATGGCTAGTCCTTCTTATTGTCATTACATAGGCTAAGCTCTGTCCTACACTCTCTAAGAATATCTTGACTTCTAGGAAGACCTGGAAATGAAGACACCTTTTCCTTTCAGGGCTAAGTAGCAGTACTGAGCGATTCTCCTTCCTGCATTTTTACTCCTTTGGGAGAGAAAAAAAACCAGAATGCAACATTTCCTTCCTTCCTTCCTTCCTTCCTTCCTTCCTTCCTTCCTTCCTTCCTTCCTTCCTTCCTTCCTTCCTTCCTTCCTTCCTTCCTTCCTTCCTTCCTTCCTTCCTTCCTTCCCTTCCTTCCTTCCTTCCTTCCTTCCTTCTTCCTTCCTTCCTTCCTTCCTTCCTTCTTCTTTCTTCCTTCCTTCCTTCCTTCCTTCCTTCCTTCCTTCCTTCCTTCCTTCCTTCCTTCCTTCCTTCCTTCCTTCCTTCCTTCCTTCCTTTCTTCCTTCCTTCTTCTTCCTTCCTTCCTTCCTTCCTCCTTCCTTCCTTCCTTCCTTCCTTCCTTCCTTCCTTCCTTCCTTCCTTCCTTCCTTCCTTCCTTCCTTCCTTCCTTCCTTCCTTCCTTCCTTCCTTCCTTCCTTCTTCCTTCCTTCCTTCTTTCTTCCTTCCTTCCTTCCTTCCTTCCTTCCTTTCCTTCCTTCCTTCCTCCCTTCCTTCCTTCCTTCCTCCCTTCCTTCCTTCCTTCCTTCCTTCTTCCTTCCTTCCTTCCTTCTTCCTTCCTTCCTTCCTTCCTTCCTTCCTTCCTCCTTCCTTCTTCCTTCCTTCCTTCTTTCTTCCTTCCTTCCTTCCTTCCTTCCTTCCTCCTTCCTTCCTTCCTTCCTTCCTTCCTTCCTTCCTTCCTTCCTTCCTTCCTTCCTTCCTTCCTTCCTTCCTTCCTTCCTTCCTTCCTTCCTTCCTTCCTTCCTTCCTTCCTTTTATGTCGTGCCATATCCAGCAGTACTCAGTGCTTACTCTTTGTTCTGTGCAAAGACGTCACTCCTGGTGATGCATGGGAAGCCATGTGGTACGAAGCAAACACCTTCACCCATGTAGTGTTTCTGTGGCCACACACAACCTATAGTAAATTTAACCAAACCTGATTGCTTGGACATCTCCACATTCCTTGCTCTTCCCTAGGAAGCTCCGTTGGCACAGTTTCCAAAATTCCTCATCGTCCCAGCCTCAACCTCCGAGTCTCTGGAGATCAACCGGCAGTTCGCAGGCCAGATCCACCTCCTTCACAAGGGCTCTCTGCTGCGTCTTGCTGCTTTCATGGAGAAATACACAGTCCCTCACAAACAGGGCTGGGTCTGGTGAGTGCTCCTAGACCAATGTGGTTAGGGAGCTGTTCATCACTTTCTGGCTCACTACCTGTGCCCCCTCAGGGCCTTGGGAGACTCAGTCCAAAAGGTAGGTATAAGCCGGCAGAGTCTGCAAGCCAGGGGATGGCATGTCACACTGTAGCTGTAGTGCTGTGGCCTAGCAGGTTGGCATGGTTCTGGGTATCTGTGGGTTGGGGTATATGTGGGATCCAGATGTGCATATGTACCCACCATCTGAAGAGATGCAAAGTGGGGCACCTTAGCTCCTCTACCTGTGCCTTCTTTATCCCAAATGTGAAATGGAGTTTTGGTTGTCACTCTCCTGATAAACAGCTGTTTGTGGCTCCCCGTTGCTAAATGCCCAGATTTCTTCCCATCATGACCCTTTTATGTTCTGTCCCTGGTATATGTGTCTGGCTCTTTAGCTTGCCAGGCCCAGGCAATATTGCCTTATAGGCTTTTATTAGCTTATAAACGTAAAGGCTCTTTTGTAAATGTGTTGTGATATTTTATCCACCTCTTTGTCTTTGCCCATGACATTCTTCTTGAAATGCCTTTCGCCATTTCTCCTCATAGTTGTTCTAGTCCACAACTATGTATCCCAAATAGCCTGCTGAGTTTCTACCTCCTCTCTGAAGCTTCCTCTCTCTCATGGGTCTTCTCCTAACTTCTTGGCTCACTGCTGGCCCCATATATTGTTATCATTATCTCCTTGACCAGATGGAGAGTTCCCTGTATCCTCTGTGTTCCAAGTGATAATCTCAGAGCAGGTATTCAATAAATGTTGACTTGGAGGATATGACATATTTCTACTTTTATTCACCCTTAAATGAACCACTCCCCAAAACTAAAACCAGTATGTAGAAGCTTCCAAACCAAGCCTACCTTTGTCTCATCTTACTATTACCCCAAACAGGTCAGTGCCCAAATTCATGAAGAGGCACAAGACCCCAGACTACCAGGGTAGACAAGTGTTTGGGGTGCCACCGTTGATCCATGTGCAGCGCACAGGCCAAACCATTGCCTCAGAGCATTCAGCAAGCCATGCGTTACTTGCGTAGCCAGTGCCTTGACCAGGTGAGCCCTCCCAAGCACAAAGGAAATGACACTGGGGAAGAACTGACTCTTGGGCCTGAAAGCAGGACTTCTCTGGTCTTTTCCTTCTCCTCCTGGTTGTGGCTGTTGCACCAGAAACTTCTCTGTCCTCAGGAAGGTTCAGCAAGCATGGACCCAAAGTTTTCTTCTGCTCAGCTTCATACCGATCAATCAAAGCTCTGTAGTACTCATCTAACTTTAGCTTAAGTTCACCTTTTCCTATTCATTTATCTTTTGCGTGTCCCCCAAACTATAAAATCACTCCTCATTCATTTTTCTATTAATTATCCTTCCATGCTCAGTGGGAACGGGAAGCCTGACCAATTAGCTGTATTAGGACAGCCTGCACCCATACTCCGACCTCAACAGTCTCACTCCCACTCCCACATATTTCCCTTCTTGCATGTGCCAGGTGGGCATCTTCCGAAAGTCCGGGGTGAAGTCCAGGATCCAGAACCTACGCCAAATGAATGAGACCTCCCCGAACATGTCTGCTACGAGGGTCAGTCAGCCTATGACGTGGCTGACATGCTAAAGCAGTATTTCCGGGACCTGCCTGAGCCTATTTTCACCAACAAGCTCACCGCCACTTTCCTGCAGATCTACCAGTGTGAGTTGCCTGCATCTGTCCCCAGTAACTTGCTCCCCTTCTCAACCTTCCTGAATCCTGAGATTATAGATGAATCTGGGGCAGGCATTGGAACCATCCCTGTGAGCTTCATGGAACATTGGAGAGAGAATATGTTAATTCCCCAAACCTATTATGTGGAAAGATAGACTTGAGGCTCTAAGGAAAGACAGAGACTTACTTAAGTTTATACTGTACATCAACAGGGCTAGATATAGTACCCTGTGACACCTCAGAGCCCATACATTTCCTTCTCTCTCACTCTCTTCCCTTAGCACTACTGGAAGTTCTGCATTTCTGGAAACAGGAGGTTCATTTCGGAGTATCTAATGGAATAAGGAAGTACTTTTGCTGTTTCTTCTTAACAGTCCTTCCCAAGGATCAGTGGTTTGCAGCAGTGCAAGCTGCCACCCCTGCTGCTGCCGGATGAGAACAGAGAAGTCCTACAGACCCTGCTCTACTTCCTAAGTGACATTGCCTCTGCAGAAACAAACCAGATGACAGCTGGGAACTTGGCAATTTGCCTGGCACCTTCCATCTTCCACCTCAATATCTCCAAAAGAATAGCTCCTCAGCCAGGTGAAGCACAGCAGGGCCTGGTAGGTCCAGGCAGGGAGGGAAGGTTTGATCTCCAACATACTTTAGGCCTTCCATAGCTGGCACTGCAGTTATCATATATGACCACAAGGGGTCAGCTAGACTACTCAGGGGCAGCAGGGAAGCTGTCTGTGCCTTCCAAAGAGCAGTGGATCCGTTTGTGGTTATTATTGCTAACCTGGTTTCTGAGGAGCTGGAAGCTAGTGTATCAATCATCTTATGCACTTGTGCCATCCTCTCTTCTGGGCTCTTCTAGGATCAAGAACAAACGAAACCTCGTTGGCCATCCAGATGCCAGGGACCTGAGTGACAACATGGCTGCCACTCAGGGCCTATCACACATGATCAGTGACTGCAAGAAACTTTCCAGGTGAGTGACTCCAGGACACAATTCCTCCTTCTGAGAACCCAAAGGATCCACCAGGGCTGACTTTTGAATTCCAAGTAAGGGATATGACCAGGTGTGACACATAGCCCTCAGCCTCCGATTTTCGAACTCTTTTCTCAATGATTTCTCATGAACCTCTCTGCAGTATCAGTGCCTCTCAACATGAACATGAAAGACTCTGGGCTCTAGAACTGAGGATTCGTGACTGCCCAAAGTGTCCCTAACCCTGTCTGTTCTCTTCCAGGTTCCCCAGGACATGGTGCTGCAACTTTGTGGTTCCTACAGTGCAGCTGAGCTTAGCCCTCCAGGGCCAGCCTTGGCTGAGTTGCGGCAGGCCCAGGCGGCTGGCATAAGCCTAAGCCTCTACATGGAGGAGAGTGTCCAGGAGCTGCTGCGTGATGCTGCTGAGCGCTTCAAGGGCTGGGTTACCACACCAGGGCCCCAGAACACAGAGCTGGCCTGTAGGAAGGTGAGTACTACTCTTTCCATGGTTGCCATGGGCTGGGAGAGGGGTGTGGTAAAGGAGAAGAGACCCAGGGCATGAATGGAAGGAGCTACCGAAGAGTCTAATTGTGCCTTGGCTTAACAGTTGGAGAACATCTGAAAGCAGAGACTATGCCTTAAGGAATGAGAACACCTTGAGATCAAGGGATCTCTTTGGATCTCATGCTGGAATTATCTTCCCAAAGCTGTGCTCTAGACTATCACTACTTTTAGAGATCCACCCTCCACTTCTCCTTATGACAGTTACACTGAGACTCTTATATTTATATCTTGACAGCTGGGAACTTGGCAGTTTGCCTGGCACCTTCCATCTTCCACCTCAATATCTCCAAAAAGAATAGCTCCTCAGCCAGGTGAAGCACAGCAGGGCCTGGTAGGTCCAGGCAGGGAGGGAAGGTTTGATCTCCAACACACTTTAGGCCTTTCATGGCTGATAATGCTTCCCTTCTGCTAATGCTGTCCTGGTGCCTGGACTAATCTGTCCCCAGCGACTAGAAGCTCCAACTCCACATGCCTTCCCCTTCCTCCATCAGCTCCTGCCCTGGCCAATACTGGAGGTGACTGTTCTCTGTGCTTCCTTGGGTACTATCCATGTTCTTTTTTTGAATTCTGAGTAAGACTGCAGGCTTAATGTTTGCCATGTATAACTTAGTCATAGTAAGTTTCCTTACAAGATTGGGTGTGTGGGATGCTCCAAAGGTGCGTGACGGTACAAAAGTCTCAGTAAATGGCTTCTTACGTTGCTGTGCATATTATTTTACCCCTCACAATACGTGGTGAGTCCCCTCAGCACCATTGCTCTCTTCTCTTCTGGATGAATTCCAGAAATGTTAAGCACTGTCCTATTTTGTGGTAGAGACTGAAAAGCATCAGGAAAATTTTGGTCGATCACCTCTGTTTCATCTTGAACAGGAGAAGAAACGGAAATTTGGAGTGAAGAGAAGGGACTAGGGACACAGGGATTGCCTGTTTGCCTACAGTGAGGGTAGGTCGGAACTGTGTAAGAGTGCTCTGGCACTGACAGCCACACCCTGTCCTCACTCCCATGGTTCACAGGCACCCGATGGGCAGCCTCTGTGTGTGTGGAAGGCATCCACAGAGGTGGCAGCTCCCCAGCTGTGGTGCTGCACCGTGTCCTACGGGAGCGGGCCCTCTGGGACGGGACCTGCTGCGGGCTCAGGTGCTGGAAGCCTTCATGCCGGGTGTGGAGTTATACCACTACGTCACTGACAGCATGGCGCCTCACCCCTGCCGTGACTTTGTGGTGCTCCGTGAGAGGTTTGCTGTTCTTGGGGGGCGCTCTACGGGTGGGGTGGCCAAAAAGCAACGGGAACCTCATTGTATGCCTCCCTCCTCACAGAATGTGGCGCTCTGACCTGCCTCGTGGGGGGTTGCCTGCTGGTTTCTCAGTCCCTGGATCCTGAGCAACCGTGCCAGAGTCAGGCGTGCGGGCCCTGATGCTTGTTTCCCAGTACCTCATGGAGCCTTGTGGCCTGGGCCACTCCAGACTCACTCACATCTGCTGTGCTGACCTCAGGTACTGGGGCCCCTTAGTTTTGCCCCCTCCCGCCTCTTCCCTCAAACCGTGTGGCTGGGAAAGTTCTTTATTTCCCCTACACCTTGGCAGAGGCTCAGGAAAGAAAGCATCGTTCATGTATACCTGCTATTCTTTCTCCAGAGGCCGTTCTCCTGACTGGTACAGCAAAGTCTTTGGGCACCTGTGTGCTATGGAAGTGGCAAAAATCCGGGACTCCTTCCCCACCCTTTGAAGCCGCTGGCCCTGAGACAAATCTGTGAACTGTAGGAAAATTTTGGCCCTGGGCACTTTGGCCCCGTGGCTTAAAATGTATAAGAGTGGACTAGGAGCAGAGCCAGGCGAACACAGTCCCCACTGCCTGTCCACCTTCGTTCCTATGGGTCCTCTGCACATCAATGGAGGAGAATTGCAACGTCTCCTGCCCCTTGGGCTCTGTTCCCTGCTCCCAAACTGTGTTTACGCTCCTGAGAGAGAGGACGGATTTCCAGAGCAGAAATACTGCTGCTGCTGAACACTCCTCAGAGGTCAGTAAACTCGAAGCTTGGAGGGTTTTCCCACATCAAAGAAAAGAGAGGGAGAGAAGACTGTATTTCCAGATTTTTTTGTCATACCAGGGAAGCCAAAACATTGTATTTTTGATGATACGGCCACTTTGCAATTGGACAGGAGATTTTTGTTTATGGCTTTGAGCCCAAAATTGGGCCTGAACTGCCTTTCCCAGAAGAGTTGGCGGAGAGAAAATGGGATGAGGTACAGACCACACACTAAACCCTACACAAACTGTTCCGTTTTATACATATGCTAATTTTATTAGGCTTATTTAACGAGTGTACACTAATGGGACTCTAGGAACATGACAATTTGAGCTAGCTTTTTGATCTCAGAGTGGGGGCCCTTCCTCTCAAATCTCAAGACACTGACAAACCAGTCCCCTGCCTGACTGGGGCTCCATACTTTATCTGCTGCTCCCTGATGTCCCATAAAACCTTTGGCCATGCATTGCCATCTTTGGAGAGTAAACAGATAGACTCTCTCATAGTGCAGAAACAAACACAAGTATGATGGCAAGAAGACAAAATATTTGTGTTTTCATCTCCTTTTTGCTAATCCTATTCTTGGTAACAGGTTAGTATAACACTTTTTCTTTCCTCCAAATGGAATTCTGATCCCTGGCTCAAGAAGCTGACCAGCTAGATAGACAGGTCTCGTGTCTTCTCAGTCAGAAGATCCAAATCTTATCTATCCCATTCAGTTGCTGTCTTGATTGTATGGAAGGACTGAAAACTAGAGTGGGGTGAATCTAGAAAATTTAGTAATTTTTACACTTGCTCTTAGCCAAAAGGCCAAGAAGTGATGAATTTTCTAATTTTAACCTGAAATGTTTGTACATATAAATATTGTACAGCCAGTATATATGTACAGATATATATATATATATTCATATGCACACTCGTATATTATCTCAAGGTGTATATAATTTGTGGTTGGCACAAGGAAGTAAAACGCTGGAGGGCACAGGGCACTTATGGTGAGAGGGGGTTGGTGGAAAATACGTTATATGAGGCCCTAAGCAGAACAATAAAATATTGAATGTTATCTGTCTGTGTGGTTTTCTTTTGTTTGCTCTAAGGTTTGAAACTGGGGATGAATTATAACCAAGGTTCAGCATTGGGAGACTACTAGCATTAGATTAGAAGACTAGCAGCATTACTTGGAGAGGACTAAGGAGGATGGAGTTTAGCTCTTCGTTTTGGGACATGACTTGCGAGTGAGGGAGGCAGAATGAGAAGAATATGAGATTCTCTTTGGTCAGGAACCACAAACTTTCCTGTTTCACAAACATTGCTGACCCAGCCAGGATCCTAGATCTGAGAAGCCCACAAGCATATCTTTAGGTATCTGGAAATTAGAAATAGGGGAATATGTCTCTAGATGTGCTGTCTTCCTGTTGTCTGCTACATAGAAGGTTGACGGATAAAGAGTGGAGACCCATACTCACTGTTACTGGGACTGCTGTCTGGTTCAGCCTTGACAAAAAATGGTGTGCATATTCAGAAAATTCAGACGAAGTACCAGGAAGACAGCATGGTGGGTAAGGTACTTGCCTGGCACATAGCTGACCTGCCTTCAATGGTCAGAACTTTATATAGGAACCTTGACCATCTCCAGGGGTTATCACTGAACAGAGAGAGTTAGGAGTAAGACCTGAGCACAGCCTAGTGTGACCCAATATGTCCCCCCATAAAGGGGAAATTCAGCGTATAACTTCCATACAACCTAGAAAAAAATTCCCTTCCTAGTTTCTACCCCAAGGACACTAAGACATTATTCTGCAAGGACATATGCACAATCCTATTTCATTATTTCATTATATTACTATTTCAAATCATCAATATCTGGAAATAACTCCAGGGCCCAACAAAAGATGAGTGGACAGTGTTAGATATACACAATTGAATACTATAAAAGTTATTGAAAAATAATATCCTGCTGTTTGCTGCTATATAGATATAATTGCAGAGTATTGTGCTAAGTGAAATGAGAAAGGAAAAGACAAATACTGGATGATCTTGCTCATATGTGTAATCTAACCAAAAGAAATGGATTAGATAGTCCCATGGAAATAAACCAGGCCCATCCAAACAGCAAACTGATGCTGCAAAGAAGGGAGGGAGAAGACGCCTTGGAATAGTGGTGAAGGATTACTGACATCAGCGGTGAAAGTTGCATTGCAAGTATAAAGGATCGAATTAGGGAACGACTGCAATCCATGGTACCTCAGTAAAAGTAACTGGGAAAAAATAAAGTGGATATTCCACACCTGGAAGCTTGTCCTAAGTATAAGTCAGCCAAAAAGAGAGATCTAGTCTGGATAAAGAAACTTTGCTACATCTGCACAATAGAATACTATGCACCTGTTAGGAAAAGGAAGTTATGAAATTTGCCTATAAATGGATGGACACAGAGAGGATTATGCTGAGCAAAATCAGCCAGAGAGAAAAGGACAGATACAGAATGACTGCATTTATTTGGGGGATATAAATATATATGTATACATAGACACACACACATATATATGTATACATATATATGTGTATAGTATGATACCAATATCCAAGACCAGGCAAAACATGGATCAGGCAGTCTTGTCAATAGGTGCAATCAACTGCAAGTGTGTGGGAGTCAGAAGTTAGGTAGGACAGAGAAGGGAACAGTGTGCTAATAATTGCTGGGAATGATAATATTAGCCTAGAACTGAACATTGAATATAGGCAAAGGGATACACATGATAAACTCTAAATGTATGTACTGCAATCCACAATGTGTAAGAGAAGGAACAGAGAAAGAGAGAGTGAGATAGATAAAGAGAAAGAAAAGAGATAAAGAGCCTGCCATAGAGGCATGCTAGGAGAGAGGGGATGGAATTGGGGACATCGGTGGTGGGAAATGGGCTCTGGTGGAGGGATGGGTGCTGGAACACTGTATGACCGGAAACCCAAACATGAGCATCTTTGTGATTGTAGATCTCATGGTGGTATAATAAAATATTTTTTAAAAAATGAGATGTGTAGTGCCTTGAAGTAGCACCTGATATGGTTCCAGTGTCCGGAAAACCTCAGGGCGTCAAAGAGTTCCCTGAGTTCTACTATCCCTGAAAGATCAGGGGTTTCTTTTGTTATGTTGCTGTTGCTGAAATTCCCAAGGCAGTTGGAGTTAGCTAAAGAGCAAGAGTCTAGGCGTTGCAATCAAATCTGTATTTCCCACAACTGAATGCTGACTAGTAGCCTGGGACAAATCGGCACTTAAATTTAGCCACGTCAGAGGGCAGGCTGGTGACATCTGATAGCAGTATGGCCCAATAAATATTCACATTGGTCAATCCCAGTATTTACCCTACCTAGCCCAAACAGCTTGGGATGCTCTCAAGTCATCTTGTTTCCTTCTTCCAGTCTTTTCTTGGGTTTGTTGTCCAAACCTAGTGTGATTTTCCCCCTTTTTCACTGATTTCCCTGGATTCTTAGCCGTCTTGTAAGTGGAACAAGGGATCGATATGTCTTTTGCCTTTGTGAAAACAGTTGATGTGGCCCAAATATGTGAATAGATGGGAAATCATTTAAGCAGTGGTGGTGATAAGGGACGCCAATGTATACCAATGTGACAATCTGACCCACAGTTTTTGTTGTGTCTGTTTATTTATATCCTCACACACATTTACCGCACATCCCTTTTTCCAGGTAAACTGTTGTTAAAATTTATTTTAGGCATCATGGTTTGAAAACCCATTATAAGTTTGTATGCATAAACCCTTAGAGGAACAGACCTCCCCCTACCAGAGTGTTCACTTTCCTCCATCGTTTTTAGTGCCCCCTCCCTGAACCTATCCCAGCTCTGCTGAAATTCTACTGAAGACCTGTTTTTGTTTTGTTTTGGAGGGCCACACATGGCAGTACTCAGGGCTTACTCCTGACTCTGTGCTCAGGGAATCACTCTTGAGTGGGGCTCAGGGGAACATATGGGGATTGGATCAATCCCATATGATCCAATGGTTGTTCGCGTTCAAATGCCCTATGTGCTGTATTATTACTCCAGCCCCTGAAGACCAATTCTTTTAGTGAAAGCATTTGAGAGAGGATACTAATTTTAAGAAGAGTGTGGAGAGAGACAAGGAGAAGAGGAAGAGGAGGAGGAAGGAAGGGAGGGAAAGAGGGATGAGGGAAGGAAAGAAAAGGAACTGGTTTATTACTTAACGCCAAGCACAAAAATTAATTCAAAAACAAAGACTTTAACTGTTAAACCCAAAAAACTACAGAATACACAGAAGAAAATTTACTTCCTATTTTTCCAAAACGGGTAGCAAGACCCATCCTGGAGCCACTAAGTGCTCTCATTCTCACAGTGGTCCCTCAGATCTCAGGCAGAATGACGGTTCTGTGAGTTCCTTGGTCCCACAGAAAGTGGAGTGCCATAGTAGATAACTGGGTAAAAGGAGCTATCAAAACCTCTAGGAAAATAAGACTGGCAAGGACAACATCAGGGTCAGGGAAAAGGTGATGATCTTGAGAACAGAAGATTACATCTAGACCCGTGGAAGTGGGGAAAGGAGTAAGAGCCAAGTACCGTGTACCTGGATCACTTCCATGGCAGTCAGCTTGACCTGTGGGTGCCCCTTACCAGTAATAGAAGAGTAACTTCATAAGGGTCTCATGTAATGACTTTTGAACTTGGCACAAGGAGAGTCCCTTCCTATAAGTATGGTAAAGCCTAGCCCAAATTATGGGATGAATACATATACTTTATCCTGTCTCCTGACAATGTGATCTGTTTAGAAACCTGATCTGGGTACTTACTTAACTCAAAGTAAGTGTCCTGTTCTCTGTTTTATCTCCACAGCCCTCGCTCATCAGAGTATGGGGACCATCCCTATCATCTTCCAGAGAGGCTTCCCTCCTTAGATGGCAAGCAGCTAAGCTCAGCAAAACACACACACAAACAGTATCCCCACATCGCAGCCCAGTTTGTGAACGGATTATGTGTGTGACTTAACCCTGGAAGAGACCTGCAAGATGCTTAGTGACTGGGCCCCAGACTCTGCAACTCAGTCTCAGCAACTCCCAGAAAAACAGTTCATCCAGTATCCATATTATGAAAGGTTATAGCTGCCTACCTCTGCCCTTCTCCTACAACTGGTATACGCATCACACATACTGATTCCATAAGAGTTTGGGTTCACCAGGAAACGCCCATCATTTCCAACACAAAGCTGCATAGCCAGGGAGTGAGAAAGTGGAAGGGTCTGTGTTAAAGACTCCTGTATATTTGTAATGAACTATAGAAATGACCCCTGAAAGTACAGTTGTCCTGTGTATTTGTGAAGTTGCATGTTTCTCTGTGTATCCTTGTCTGGGGGTTTTTTTTTCTGTGTCATTGTGTGATATGCGTGCCTGTGTGTCCTTGTGTGTGGGGGGTTTTTTTTTCTCTGTCATTGTGTGATATGTGTGCCCGTACTCTGTATGGTCTTGCACGCATACATAAACAGGGCATCCTAACAGGTATCATTCTGAAGACCATTCTGTTGGCACAATATCACGCTATGCCCAGTTGTCTTGGTTGCAATATGGAACAATTGCTTTTGGGGAGACCACACCCATTTCTGCTCAGGGCTTACTCCTGGCTGTATAATCACGGATAACTCTGGTTGTTACTGGGGAGCCATAACCAACTGTAGGTTATGATAGAACCAGGATCAAGCATGTGTAAGGCAGGCACCTGAGCTCCTTAGCCCCAAATCATTACATTTTTATAATCAGGAAATGAACTGATCATGTTCTTGAACCTCAGTAAACGTCTGTCAATCCAGGTCATAACTGGTATCACCAATCAAATGAAATTAACTGGTGAGTCTGTGATGCCCTTTCCAAAGAGCACATAATAAAAATCATCTTTAAAGCTTAAAGTTTAATAGTTTAATCTAGGACTTATAAAAATAATTTATGTCAAATCCATTCCATTAAAGCAGTAAGAACAAAGTGTTCCTAGTATACAAATGGATATATCAAAGCAGTCAGGTCAAAATGCCATGCACTCCATGTTTGTGCCTTTGAGCTTTTGAGAGTTGCTACGTGTTCTCTTTTTATGAACTTTTAGCTTCCATTTGGGTGCAAAGTGTATATCCACGTGGAAGAAAGTGCTCATCATCACTGCTCACAGAATAACTTGTCCGTTTACCCCTAGATGTGACTTTGATTCATATTTGGCAAGGATGAGTGAGCCTATTCCATTGGGAGAAACGCTGAAATTGTTTTTAAAACCATTTTTATTGAGGGACCAGAATTTACAATACTGTTGATCGTACCTTTTATGCATACATAAGTGCAATTATCACTCCCAACATCAGAGAACCCATTTCCTTCCTCCAGTCTCCCAAGAACCCCTCCCAAACTCTCCACATGTAAACTCAGTTCTGCAAAAAAAAAAAAAAAAAAAAACCCTTCAGTTCCTATGAATTTGACCATTTGTTATTCCCTTACTAATTTTGGGGGATTTTTTGTCTTTTTTGGGGTTTTTTAGGGGGATTATATTTAACTTTTATCCTTACTTACCTTTTTAATCTCCTATATGGGGAAGATTTTTAGTTTTTTGTGGAGGTGGTGACCGCTATATACATAAAGATTAATAGAACTAATTTCCTGAAATTCCACAAAATTATAAATCAATGATAGGTTGATAAAGTTAACTTTTTATTTATTTTTTACATTTTTTTATTATACCACCATGAGACATACAATTACAAAGGTGTTCATAATTGGTTCTGGGTAATACAGTATTCCAGCACCCATCCTCCACCAGTGACCCATCCCCACCACCAGTATACCCACACCCCTCCCGCCCACCCCAGGCTGCCTCAATAGCAGGTACCCCGCTTCCTCTCTTTCTCTCCCTGTTTTCTCTCTCTGTCTCTGCATCTCTCTCCGTCTTCTTATACACATTGTGGCTAGCCCTGCAGGTATTTAGAGTTGGTAAAGTTAACTTTTTTTAAAAAACTATATATTTCTATTGTTGAAAGTATTTAAATTAAAGACTAATATTATGACTAATTTTGTGCAAGTATGTTTTAAAGTTTACATGAAATTGGTAAATCCTACAAATTTAAATTTTAGTATGAGTGACTTAAAAAATTAAAGGGGAACATTTCAATAAACCCATAAAAGTATAAAAGTATTCTATTCGAAGAAAGATAATATTGACTTTATATTAGAACATATTATAGAGAGTAGAAATGTTGAAATTTTCACCACCTTTGTCATTTAATTTTGATGCTGATATCGGTCTAGCTAGTTTTCCAGAATAGTTTATAGGGAATCATAAAATACGCTCTTAAGAGAAAAATGTTAAAAGAGTAGAGACTAGGGGCCGGGAGCGATAGCCCAGCGGGTAGGGCGTTTGCCTTGCACGCGGCTGGCCCCATGCCGCCCGGTTCGATCCCCGGCATCCCATATGGTCCCCGAGCACCGCCAGGAGTTAATTCCTGAGTGCAGAGCCAGGAGAAACCCCTGAGCATTGACGGTGTGACCCAAAAAGCAAAATAAATAAATAAATAAATAAAAAGAATTTAAAAAAAAGAGTAGAGACTAGAGACAGCCTGTAAAATCTCATTAGAGAGCAAAGAAAATCTGTATTGATCCTAGTGAGGCTCAGGCTTTTAAGGTTTCAAGATGGAGAGACATTCCAGAGGCAATCCAGAGGAGTGTAGATGGGGTGATTGAATGCGTCTGGTGGAGAATACAGACTGAGCTGACTGCAATCCCCATTCTGGTGATGGATAGGCTTCAAATCCATGGTCTGAGATCAATATATGTGTTCCAATGACACCTGTCATTGTTGCTATACTCTTGCTATGGGTGACTACGTTTCTTTTACCTAGATCATTGGAGTTCCTCTCCTGATCTCTACAAGGATCTGCTCTCCCTCTGCAGGTCCAAAACCCACATAATGTGCAGAGGGTACAGGCTCAAGCACATCACTCTCAACACCAAATTCCTCACTGGTTCCCTATATTTGTGACAGTATTTCCCGAATAAAATGGCCCTAGATGTTTCAAGGTCATATAAGTTTAAAGAATGCTAGATCAGACCTCTTTATTCAGGATATATCAGTGTCCTGCTAACATGTGTATGGCTTTCCAGAACTCCCTGTTAGTCCATCTTTCTCAGAATAACCCAATAGGAAACCCATGGAATCAGGTGCCTATAAGCATGTCCAAGTCCTGTTTCTCCACTCATGCTGTGCTCTAAGCTACAGTGCCTTCCTTGGCTCTTCCTATTGGCTGCCTAGTTCCTATTTACCTTCGAAGATTTGGGTTGTGCCTTCTCGAGGGCATTTACCCTGATTCCCTGTCCCACAACTGCCCTTCCCTGGCTATTCAGGTTTAGCCTATTTCTGATTTATTAGTTACTATAATGTGCTGAAGAAATTTCCATATTTGTCCTCAGAATAGATTTTTAGTTCTTTGTAGACTAGGTATGAGTCTGGAGTTCAGTTCTCAATGAATGTCAAATGGAGGGGAATAATTGGAGACAGGAGCATAAAAAGAAGAAGAAGAACTTTTAAAAAAGACAGAGAAAATTAAAGAGCAAAGCAAATGAATAGACTTTTCTTTGGTCAGGAAGCCCTAAGAATGCATCATGTTCTATGTGTCAAGCTACTGGGCTTGTAATTGAATAACTGTACATTATATAAGCTACTCTATACTAATGTTTGTAAGAACTTTTACAACTTAGGACCAGTTTGCTGTCTGAGCACTGGCTCATGAATGTATGCAGCTTTAGAAAGAATGGTTAAGCCTTGGTGTACTGGAATCCACTGAGTCTGCCTCCCACATACAGTAGTAAGGCTAGCACATCTGGCCACTTCAACCTATTTTAGCAGTACTCATTATCTTTAAAAAAATTGTAAAGACCACACACAATATCTACCGAAAAGGTAATGTGATCTCCCTCTGTAGTTAGGTGGGTCCATTTTTTCAGGCAAAGTGTATCAGCGATCTTCTATTAAGGCCTTGCCAGAGTTGCTATCCTGTCTCCAATATTTCACTCTCAACATACAAGCCAGCCCCTGATATGGTCTTGATGCCCAGTTACCACTAACATGCCCATGACCCGCCCCAACGCTCTTTCCTTCTAGTGCTGCGCTTTAGCTCACAGCTCCCTCCAGGACGAGCTGCTGCTTACAGCCTGTTTTATAATCTAGGGTCAAGTGTTTGTTATTGATGGGTAATGCATATCTCTTGTTTTGTTTGTTTTTATTTTTAAAAATTATACAGATAATGTTTTGAATGACTATTATAGAGCTGAAACACTCCGAATGTACAAAGTCTCAGAAGAAAATGGTAGCACAAGGCCAGTTGTTTATTTGTGATATTATCGGTTTTATGCTTGTCTGTATCTCAAAATCTACTAGAATTCTGGCAGGTCTATAGAAATGTACTGTGAAAAATTAAAAATTAAACACTTCAAAAAAAAAGAGTCTCTACTTAACTCTTAGTACTTAACTCTAAAATGGTTTCTTATTTTGCTCAAGAGATGGTGCTGCTCTTATCAACTCTGACCACACATCTCCTAACACTCATCCTTTGTTCTATCTGCTTTGGTAAAGACTTACAAACAGCTACTTAAGTATAGTTTATACTGTTGTATTGGATATTCGAATGTACCTAAGGGAACAGATCTTACAAGTTCTTTTCATAAAAATTTTTCATAATAGGAGAAAACAGGTTTTGAAATTATATGTGGTTATAAGTGCTAATTGACTTAATATGATCACTCAAAATATATAGAAATTCTATATATTTATACTGTACACCATCAACTAGTGCATTCTATGTGGTAATTAAATTTCAACTAGAAACAAATAATTTAAAACAGAAAACAAGTGGGTTTTGTGACTGAAAGCTTCAGGCTTTCACAGAGTTGGGGATGGGCTACGCTTTCCCCATGTCCCAGTTCATTGGGAAGGCCCGGCAGTCATGCCCATGAACCGCCTCAGATGCCAAGTAATTTCATCCACGGGCCATGATCCAGATACTCATATATAAATCTCGAATGATACCAACAAGTGACAGACATGCTTTCAGACCCTGAGTCAAGCTGAGTGTACTGGGGCACCCTGGAGAGGGGACAAATGAGCCGAGCACCCACCCAAACAGAGCCCCAGTAGCCAAAGCCTCAACATTCCACTGCTCAGAGGGAGCCCCCATCCAGAAATAAATCTGTTGAAAAAGTCAGGTATGTGAGTTTTGTGGCTGAAAGCTCCAGGCTTTCAAGGAGTGGGGGATGGGGGGGATGGGCTACCTCCACCTATCTTCCTGTTTTTCCAGAATTGTGAAGGTCCAGCAGGCAGCTCTCATGCTTCAAAGCCACCACCAGTTAAAATTTTAACTCCAACTAATCACTCCATTAAAAATCTGGAATTTCTGGAATGATTGGCCACGAATGCATCCACTTGACATCTCAAACTCTACAATCTGATAAACTGAGTAGCACATCATATTTAATGGCATGTAAGTTAGAAGTCAACCAATAACAAAATATAAACACAAAATGCTTATCCTGTAATACATATTAACAATTTCTCATACAAGAGATCAAAGGCTCCATGGTGAGATAGACAAATCTTCACTAACTTGCTTCTAAGGAAATTTTTTTATCATTTTTTAGCAAATTGTTTATAACAAACAGTATAAAATAAATCATTGAGAGTTGCTATAGGGGCAGGCTTAATGGGTGGTTGGGAAATTTGGAAATAATGGTGGTGAGAAGGTGCAATGCTGGTGGGATTTGTATTAGTATATTGACTGTCGGTAACAAATTATCATGAACTATTTTCTTAAATTAAAAACAACTGTATCGGTATTGCTGAGATGTTGATTAGAGATTTCTGTCAGTCAGGAGTGCAGAGATGAGACCATGTGAATGAGACATGCATTAATTTTAATAATCTCCAACCAGAGGGCATTCATTTCGCATCTGACAGTTTTACACAATGACCCCAACTTCTTATATACCCAATACCATCAAACAACAACACAAATTAGAGTTAAGGGTCATAGTTTTACACTACAAAGGCATTCCACATGATTAGCATAAGGGAGGCAGATGATTAGAAGGAGACAAACAGGAAGGACTAAGCAGGCAGGGAGTGCTCTCAAGGTAAGGTGAAAAAAAATAAGAGAAGGTGCTGACAGGTTGCAAATTTAGCCTTCCTGATTTGCCCAAGATGGCAAGATCTTATCTGGTTCTAGCTTAGAGAGACAGAAAACAGGAAAAAATCTGCTTTCTGTCTGCATCCGAGGTAGCATCCATTAGACTCCATCTTTAACTAGCTACAGCCAACAAGGAGATTCCACATAGGGAAATGACCCAAGATAGCAGGGTCCGTGGTTCTGCTTCATGGAGAGTCTCCAGGGAAACCTGCATCCTATCTTTCTTGGGAGACAGCCTGCCAGGAAACCCTGTGTATCTGTCAACAGGCAGGCAGTATCCATCAGACCTTTGCATATCCCTTTGATCTGCTTTCCACCAACATACTGTAGAACTTTGCAAATCACAGTGTTTAAAAATAAAGTTAAAAAAAGATGAAAAATAAATTATACCAGCAAAAATCTAGAAAAGAAAGAAGAAAGAGAACAAAAGGTAAAAAAAGAAAATTTTATATCAAATAACTTTTTATATCAAATAACTATCTAAAATTTAGATATCAAATAACTAACTCATCATAGATATTCAATGCATAAAGATGATTGGATATTTATTTATTTTAGTGCATACTATAGTGGGACTCATAGGCCAGAAAAGAGAGGGAATTTAAATTAGTAGAGAAAAAGAGCCCAGAAATAAACTAGGTCTGATGTGGCTATGGTAAATTTTTTGGTGTCTCTGGTTACTGGCAATTGGGTATCAGATCAGGGGACTTGGGTCATAAATTCAGTCCCCAAATGATTCTACACCAGGCTTTATAGTTGTCTCTGACCCTGGAAACACTGCTCAACGTATATTTATTACCTCTGCCTCACGTCTTACCAAGCCCTCCTTAAAATTAAAATGATCAAGACTTAGAACTGGAGAGATAGTACAGTCAGTGAGGTGTTTGCCTTGCATGAGACTGACTCAGGTTTGATCCCAGGCACATGTGATCCCTAACTGTACAGCCAGGGAGTAAGCCCTAAGCACTACCAGGTGTGGCCCAAAAACAAACAAAAATTCTCTAGTCACTACCATAGGCTAAGATCACAATTTGTATCTCAAATGAGATTTGTTGCAGAGAACTGTCTTCACTCTTCTGTGGCACTTCTGGTCACTGGCAAGCTATCTTCAATTCAGAGAAGCTGGTTCTGTGAGGAGGGACATTACAAAAGAAATCTTTATATATCAGGCACTGGTACAAATACATAAGAAAAAAAAGCCAACCCCATTAGAAAATGGGGAGAGGAGATGAACAGAAACTTTGACAAGGAAGAAATCCGAATGGCCAAAAGGCATATGAGAAAATGCTCATCATCACTAATCATCAGAGAGATGCAAATCAAAACAAACAATGAGATATCATCTCACACCACAGAGAATGGCCCATATCCAAAAGGGTAAAAGCAACAAGTGCTGGCGTGGATGTGGGAAAAGGGGACTCTCATACACTGTTGGTGGGAATATCCACTTGTACAACCTTTCTGGAAAACAATATGGACATTCCCTCCAAAGACTAGAAATTGAGCTCCCTTTGACCCAGCTTCATACCTTTCCTGGGAATATACCCTGGAAAGCCAAAAAACACACAGCGGAAACACAATCCGCACTTTTATTTTCATAGCAGCTCTATTCACAATAGCCAGAACCTGGAAACAACCAGTATGCCCGAGAACTTATGACTGGATAAAGAAACTGTGGTACATCTACACAATGGAATACTATGCAGCTGTCAGAAAAAATGAAGTTATGAAATTTTGCTATAAATGGATGGATATGGAAAGAATCATGTTGAGTGAAATTAGTCAGAAGGAAAGAGAGAGACATAGAATGACTGCATTTATTTGCATGACATAAATATACTAGGTGATCTTACGCGAAGTGGAAATTACCACAAGCGTGTGGGAGTCAGAGGTCGGTTTAGATAGAGAAGGGAACATGTGTGAATTAATGTCTAAAGTTCTGATGCTAACATAGAACTGAGCATTAAATGCAGACAAAAAATGCAAATGATGGCTTCTAAGTATGTAGTGCACTTAGAAGTGTACAATGTTGGGAGAAGGAGGAGAGAGAGAGGAGAGGGAGAGGGAGATAAAGAACCTGCCATTTAGGCAGGATGTGGGAGGGAGAGGGAATTGGGGACATGGGTGGTGGCTGGGGGGCACTGGTGGAGGGGGGGGTGCTGGGAACACTGTGGTGACCGAAACCCCAAGAGTGAACAGCATTGTAATTGTATATCTCGCGGTGGTATAATAAAATGTTAAAAAGGTGGCACAGGAGATAGGTTGTCTACACCCCCAGGGCTCTGACCGTGGGCCTGGATGGTGGATG
Source organism: Cryptotis parvus (assembly GCA_021461705.1). Taxonomy (NCBI): domain Eukaryota; kingdom Metazoa; phylum Chordata; class Mammalia; order Eulipotyphla; family Soricidae; genus Cryptotis; species Cryptotis parvus. The sequence continues at coordinate 34,254 of JAJIBD010034134.1, forward strand.
GTCTGACATAGGAAGAACAGTGCAGCCACGCAAGAGTCTTGGATAATGAAGTAGGCTGGGACAGGTCCTTCCCAGGATCTTTCACATCTGTACAAACATAATGATCATTGTAGTTGTAAACAAACTGGGAGGTTGATGGGGAATTAGAACTATAATGTCACATTTTGAAATCACTGCTGAAGCCGGATGGGACTGGTCCACCACGCTAGCCACCATTTTCATTGTCCAGGCTGGGAGAATGTCCACGACCAGAGGACCAGCAAAAGCCGGTTCGAGCCCAAGTAGGCGGCTCCAAGAGGCGGGGAAGCACTGGGAAGTCAGCCAGATGAGGTGCGGTCACCCCTTCCCCCTCCATCGTGACTAGCCGGTTTCCCCGCCCAGGAGCCGCTGACAGGCCCGGCATCCAGAGTCTTGCAGCCGGCTCGGGAGGCGGGAGCCTGGCTCGCGCCTGGGCCTCAGCTGACTATGGAACCCCGAGGGAGGGCAGATGGGCTTTGGGAGTGGGCCCGTCGCCCCCGGAGGGTCCCCGAAGCAGCCGGATGGGACTCGTCCACCACGCTAGCCACCATATTCACTGTCCAGACGCTGGGAGAATGTCCCCACGACCAGAGGACCAGCAAAAGCCGGTTCGAGCCCAAGTAGGCGGCCCAAGAGGCGGGAAGCACTGGGAAGTCGTCAGACGGAGGCGCGGTCACCCTTCCTCCGCCGTGACTAGCCCGGTTTCCCGCCACAGGAGCCGCCTGGACGGGCCCGGCATCCAGAGTCTTGCAGACGCCTTGGAGGCGTGGCCTGGCCTTCGCGCCGGCCTCAGCTGACTATGGAACCCCCGAGGGGCAGATGGGCTTTGGGAGGCCCGCCGCCCCGGAGGGTCCCGGAAGCAGCCGGATGGGACACCACGCTTAGCCTCCATTTTCACTGTCACACGCTGGGAGAATGTCCACGACCAAAGAGGGACCACAAAGCAGCTTCGAGCCCAAGTAGGCAGCCCTCCAAGAGGCGGGAAGCACTGGGAAGTCGTCAGACGGAGCGGTCACCCCTTCCCCTCCATCGTGACTAGCCCGCCCCAGAGCCGCTGACGGGGCCCGGCATCCACAGAGTCTTGCAGACGGCTCGGAGGCGGGAGCCTGGCTCGCGCCCGGGCCTCAGCTGACTATGGAACCCCGAGGTGAGCAGATGGGCTTTTGGGGAGGCCCGTCGCCTCGGAGGGTCCCGGAAGCAGCCGGATGGGACTCATCCACCACGCTAGCCACCATTTTCATTGTCCAGAGCTGGGGGAAAATGTCCCACGACCAGAGGACCAGCAAAGCCGGGTTTGAGCCCAGGTCAGCGGCCGCAAGCGCGCGCTGGGCCACCCTAGAGGTGAAACAATGATGTTTTTTTGGTACACTGCATTCGAACAGCAGTGAGGGTTTGCTGAGAGGGAGTATATACAGAGGAAGGAGATGACATATAGAGCCCGCCGGGTGATTGGGATCCCCGGGAGGGGGAGGGAGACAGGACAGTTGGTGATGGGAGATGGGGTTTGGGTGGGAGGGTGCATCTGGGAACCCTGTGGGAGCCAGGGACATGAGCATCCTTCAATTAAAAAAAAGGAGAAAAGGTGGAATAAATAAATAAATACATAAATATCTGCAGGGCTAGCCACAATGCCTAAAAAGAAGAGGGAGAGAGATGCAGAGATAGAAAGAGAGGAAGCAGGGCTACCTGCTTTAAGGCAGCCTGGGGGTGTGGGAGGGTGGAGTACATTGGTGGGTGGAAATGGGGTTTACTGGTGGAGGGATGGGTGCTGGAATGCTGTATTACCAGAGAACCAATTGCACCTTATGTAATTCTATGTCTCACGGTGGTATAATAAAAAGAATCAAAAAATTTAAAAAAAAAAAAAAAAAAAAAAAAAGAAAT
>JAJIBD010034135.1:0-19272 GCA_021461705.1 Cryptotis parvus
AGGTTTGATCTCCAGCACACTTTAAGGCCTTTCATGGCTGATAATGCTTCCTTCTGCTAATGCTGTCTGGTGCTTTGGACTAATCTGTCCCCAGCGACTAGAAGCTCCAACTCATGCGCCCTTCCTCCATGACTCCTGCTGGCCAATACTGGAGGTGACTGTTCTCTGTACTTCCTTGGGTCACTATCCATGTTCTTTTTTGAATTCTGAGTAAGACTGCCTTAATGTTTGCCATGTATAACTTAGTCATAGTAAAGTTTCCTTACAAGATTGGGTGTGTGGGATGCTCCAAGGTAGTGACGTACAAAGTCTCAGTAAATGGCTTCCTTACGTTGCTGTGCATATTATTTTACCCCTCTGCATCATTGGTGAGATCCCCTCAGCACCCATTGCTCTCTTCTCTTCTGGATGAATTCCAGAAATGTTAAGCACTGTCCACTATTTTTGTGGTAGAGACTGAAAAGCATCCCGAAGAACTTTTGATTCGATCACCTCCTGTTTCATCTTGAACGGGAAAAGCAGAAATTGGAGTGAAGAGAAGGGACACAGGGTTGCCTGTTTACCTGGTGAAGTACGAACTGTGTAAGAAGTGCTCTGGCGCGGGCAGCCACACCCTGTCCTCACTCCCACCTACCCAGGCACCGATGGGCAGCCTCTGTGTGTGAGGCATCCGCAGAGGTGGCAGCTCCCAGCTGTGGTGCTGCGTGTCCTGCGGGGCGGGCCCTCTGGGACCGAGGACCTGCTGGCGGGCTCAGGTGCTGGAAGCCTTCATGCGGTGGCCAGGTTATACCACTGCGTCACTGACAGCATGGCGCCTCCCACCTGCCGTGACTGTGGTGTGTGGAGTGAGAGGTTTGCTCTTCTTGAGGCGCTCTACGAGGTGGGGAGTGGCCAAAAGCAACGGAACCTCATTGTAATACTCCTCCTCACAGAATGTGGCGCTCTGACCTGCCTCGTGGGGTGCCTATGGTTTCTCAGTCCTGGATCTGAGCAGCGGTGCCCAGAGTCAGATGCGAGACCCTGATGCTTGTTTCCCAGTACCTCATGGAGCCTTGTGGCCTGGGCCACTTAAGACTCACTCACATCTGCTATGCTGACCTCAGTACTGGGGCCCCTTAGTTGCCCCACTCCCGCCTCTTCCCTCAAACCGTGTGGCTGGGAAAGTAGCTTTATTTCCCCCCCACGCTGGCAGAGCTCAGGAAAGAAAGCATAGTTCATGTATACCTGCTGTTCACTTTCTCCAGAGGCGTTCTACTGACTGGTACAGCAAAGTTTTCAGGCTCTGTGTGCTATGGAAGTAGCAAAAATCGGGACTCCTTCCCCACCCTTAAAGCCACTGAGACAAATCTGTGAACTGTAGGAAAATTTTTGGCCCTAGGCGCAGCGTGGCAAAAAATGTATAAGAGTGGACTGAGCAGAGCCAGGCGAACACAGTCCCCACTGTGTCCACCTTCGTTACTATGGGTCCTCTGCACATCAATGGAGGAAGATTTACAGCGTCTCCTTACCCCTTGGGCTCTGTTCCCTGCTCCCGAACTGTAAGCAGCTCCTGAGAGAGAGACAGTTTACAGAGCAGAAATACTTGCTGCTGCTGAACCCACTCCTCAGAGGTCAGTAAACTCGAAGCTTGAGAGGTTTTATCAAAAGAAAAGAGAGGAGAGAAGACTGTTACCAGATTTTTTGTCATACCAGGAAGCCAAAAACATTGTATTTTGATGATGCGGCCACTTTGCAATTGGACAGGAGATTTTTGTTTATGGCTTTTTGAGCCCAAAATTGAGCCTGAACTGCCTTTCCCAGAGGATTTAGCGGAGAGAAAATGGGATGAAGTACAGACCACACACTAAACCCTACAAACTGTTCCGTTTTATACATATGCTAATTTTATTAAGGCTTATTTAACGAGTGTACACTAATGGGACTCTAGGAACATGACAATTTGAGCTAGCTTGCGATCTCAGGGGCCCTTCCTCTCTCAAATCTCAAGACACTGACAAACCAAGTCCCCTGCCTGACTGGGGCTACATACTATGCTGCTCCTGATGTCCCATAAAACCTTTGTATTGCCATCTTTGGAAATGAAACAGATAGACTCTCTCATAGTGCAGAAACAAACTACAAGTATGATAGTAGAAGACAAAATATTTTGTGTGTTTTCATCTCCTTTTGCTTTAATCCTATTCTTGTTAACAGGTTAGTATAACACTTTTTCTTTACTCCAAATGAATTGATCCCTGGCTCAAGCTGACCAGCTAGATAGACAGGTCGTGTCTTCCGTCAGAAGATCCAAAATCTTATCCTCCCATTCAGTTGCTGTCTTGATTGTATGGAAGGACCTGAAGCACAAGTGAAATTGAATCTAGAAAATTTAATAATTTTTACCTTGCTCTCAGCCAAAAAAGGCCAAGAAGTGATGAATTTTCTAATTTTAACCTGAAATGTTTGTACATATAAATGTTATTTGAAAAATAGTATATATGTACAGATATATATATATATAAATCATATGCACACTTTACATTATCTCGAGGTGTATATAATTTGTGGTTGGCACAAGGAAGTAAAGCAGCTGGAGGGCTTTGGGGCACTTGGTGAGAGGGAGGTTGGTGGAAAATACGTTATATGAGGCCTAAGCAGAACAATAAAATATTGAATGTTATCTGTCTAGTTTTCTTTGTTTGCTCTAAGGTTTGAAACTGGGGGATGAATTATATAGGTTCAGCATTGGGAACTACTAACGTGGAATTAGAAGACCATTAGCATTACTTGGAAAGGACTAGGAGGATGGAGTTTAGCTCTTCGTTTTTTGGGACATGACTTGCGATGAGGAGGCAGAATAGAAGAATATGTTCTCTTTGGTCAGGAACACAGCTTTTCTGTTTCTAAACATTGCCCCAGCCAGGATCCTAGATCTGAGAAGCCCACAAGCATATCTTTAGGTATCTGGAAATTAGAAATAGGGGAATATGTCTCTAGATGTGCTGTCTTCCCTGTTGTCTGCTACATAGAAGGTTGACCGGATAGAGTGGGGCCCATACTCACTGTTACTGGGCCCCAAAACTGGTTCAGCTACTTGAAAAATGGTGTTATATTCCAGAAAATTCAGATGAGGACCGCAGGAAGACAGCATGGTGGGTAAGGTACTTGCCTGGCACATAGCTGACCTGCCTTCAATGGTCAGAAACTTTATATAGGAACCTTGGCCATCTCCAGGGTTATCACTGAACAGAAGGGTTAGGAGTAAGACCTGAGCACAGCCTAGTGTGAAATAATATTCCCATAAAGGGGAAAATAGCGTCTGCTTCCATACAACCTAGAAAGAATTCCCTAGTTTCTACCCCAAGGACACTAAGACATTATTCTGCAAGGACATATACCAATCCTATTTATTTCATTATATTACTATTTCAAATCATCAATATCTGGAAATAACTCGGGGACCCAACAAAAGATGAGTGGACAGTGTTAGAAATATACAATTGAATACTATAAAAGTTATTGAAAAATAATATCCTGCTGTTTGATGCTATATAGATATAAGTGCAGAGTATTGTGCTAAGTGAAATGAGAAAGGAAAAGACAAATACTGGATGATCTTGCTCATATGTGAAAATCTAACCAAAGAAATGGATTAGATAGTCCCATAGAAATAAACCAGGCCCATCAAACGACCAACTGATCCTGCAAAGAAAGGAGGAGAAGACGCTTGGAATAGTGGTGAAGGATTACTGACATCAGCGGTGAAGATTGCATTTAGTAAAGGATCGAATTAGGGAACGACTGCAATCCATGGTACCTCAGTAAAAGTAACTGGGAAAAATAAAGTGGATATTCCACCTGGAAGCTTGTCCTAAGTATAAGTCAGCCAAAGAGATCTAGTCTGGATAAAGAAACTTTTGCTACATCTGCACAATAGAATACTATGCACCTGTTAGGAAAAAGAAGTTATGAGAATTTGTCTCTACATGGATGGACACAGAGAAGTTATGCTGACCAAAATAATGACAGAGAAAGGACAGATACAGAATGACTGCATTTATTTGGGGGATATAAATACATATGTATACATATGTACACACACACATATATATGTATACATATATATGTGTATGCTATGCCTACCAATATCCAAGACCAGGCAAAATATGGATCAGGCAGTCTTGTAATAGGTGCAATCAACTGCAAGTGTGTGGGGAGTCAAGTTAGGTAGGACAGAGAAGGGAACAGTGTACTAATAATTGCTGGGAATGATAATATTAGCCTAGAACTGAACATTGAATATGAGCAAGGGATACACATGATAACTCTAAATGTATGTACTGCAATCCACAATGTGTAAGAGAAGGAACAGAGAAAGAGAGAGTGAGATAGATAAAGAGAAAGAAAAGAGATAAAGAGCCTGCCATAGAGGCATGCTAGGAGAGAGGGGATGGAATTGGGGACAGCCGGTGGTGGGAAATGGGCTCTAGTGGAGGGATGGGTGTGGAACCTGTATGAGGCAAACCAACAGACATCTTTGTGATTGTAGATCTCGTGGTGGTATAATAAAATATTTTTGAAAATGAGATGTGTTAGTGCCTTGAGTAGCACCTGATATGGTTCCAGTGTCCGGAAAACCTCAGGGCGTCAAAAAGATTCCTGAGTTCTACTCCCTGAAAGATCAGGGGTTTCTTTTGTTATGTTGCTGTTGCTGAAATTCCCTAAGGCAGTTAGGTTAGCTAAAGAGCAAAGTCTAGGCGTTGCAATCAAATCTGTATTTCCCACAACTGAATGCTGACTAGTAGCCTGGGACAAATCGGCATAAATTTAGCCGCCCCAGAGGGCGAGCTGGTGACATCTGATAAGTATGGCCCAATAAATATTCACATTAGTCAGTCCAGTATTTACCTACCTAGCCCAAGCAGCTTAGGATCGTCATCTTGTTTCCTTCTTCCTAGTCTTTTCTTGGGTTTGTTGTCCAAACCTAGTGTGATTTTCCCTTTTTTTCACTGATTTCCCTGGATTCTTAGGCGTCTTGTAAATTGGAACAAGGGATCGATATCTTTTGCCTTTGTGAAAACAGTTGATGTAGCCCAAATATGTGAATAGATGAGGAAGCATTTAAGCAGTAGTAGTGATAAGGAACGCCAATGTATACCAATGTGACAATCTGACCCACAGTTTTTTTTGTGTCTGTTTATTTATATCCTCACACATTTACCGCACGTCCCTTTTCCAGCCAAACTATTGTTAAAATTTATTTTAGGCATCATGGTTTGAAAACCCATTATAATCTGTATGCATAAACCCTTAGAGAACAGACCTCCCCTACCAAGTGTTCTCCTCCATCGTTTTTAGTGCCCCCTCCTGAACCTATCCCAGCTCTGCTGAAATTCTACTGAAGACCTATTTTTGTTTTGTTTTGGAGACCCACATATGGCAGTACTCAGGGCTTACTCTGACTCTGTGCTCAGGAATCACTCTTAGTGGGGCTCAGGGGAACATATGGGGATTGGATCAATCCCATATGATCCAATGTTGTTAGCGTTCAAATGCCTATGTGCTGTATTATTACTCCAGCCCCTGAAAATTAAGTCTTTTGGTGAAAGACATTTGAGAGAGGATACTAATTTTCAAGAAGAGTGTGGAGAGAGACAAGGAGAAGAGGAAGAGGGAGGAGGAAGGAAGGGAGGGAAAGAAGAGGGATGAGGGAAGGGAAAAGGAACTGGTTTATTACTTAACGCAAGCGCAAAAATTAATTCAAACCAAGACTTTAACTGTTAAACCAAAAACTACAGAATACACAGAAGAAAATTTACTTCCTATTTTTCCAAGCGAGTAGCAAGACCATCCTGGAGCCACTAAATGCTCTCATTCTCACAGTGGTCCTCAGATCTCAGGCAGAATGACGGTTCTGTGAGGTTCCTTGGTCCCACAGAAAGTGGAGTGCCATAGTAGATAACTGGGTAAAAGGAGCTATCAAAGCCTCTAGGAAAATAAGACTGGCAAGGACAACATGGGGTCAGGAAAGGTGATGATCTTGAGAACAGAAGAGTACATCTAGACCGTGGAAGTGGGGGAAAGGAGTAAGAGCCAAGTACCGTGTACCTGGATCACTTCCATAGTGATCAACTTGACCTGTCGGTGCCCCTTACCAGTAGTAGAAAGTAACTTCATAAGAGTCTCATGTAATGACTTTTGAACTTGGCACAAGGAGAGTCCTTCCTATAAGTATGGTAAAGCCTAGCCCAAATTATGGGATGAATACATATACTTTATCCTGTCTTACGACAATGTAGATCTGTTTAGAAACCTGATCTAGGTACTTAGCTCAAAGTAAGTGTCCTGTTCTCTGTTTTATCTCCACAGCCCCTCGCTCGTCAGAGTATAAGGACCATCCCTATCATCTTCCAGAGAGGCTTCCCTCCTTAGATGGCAAGCAGCTAAGCTCAGCAAAACACACACACAAACAGTATCCCACATTGCAGCCCAGTTTGTGAGCGGATTATGTGTGTGACTTAACCCTGGAAGAGACCTGCAAGATGTGTGACTGGGCCCCCAGACTCTGCAACTCAATCTCAGCAACTCCCAGAAAAACAGTTCATCCAGTATCCATATTATGAAGGTTATCGCTGCCTACCTCGCCCTTCTCCTACAACTGGTATGCGTATCACACATACTGATTCCATAAGAGTTTGGGTTCACCAGGAAAGCGCCCATCATTTCCAACACAAAGCTGCCCAGGGAGAAAGTGGAAGGGGCTGTGTTAAAGACTCCTGTATATTTGTAATGAACTATAGAAATGACCCTGAAAGTACAGTTGTCCTGTGTATTTGTGAAGTTGCATGTTTCTCTGTGTATCCTTGTCTGGGGTTTTTTTCTGTGTCATTGTGTGATATGAGTGCCTGTGTGTCCTTGTGTATGGAAGTGTTTTTTTTTTCTCTATCATTGTGTGATATGTGTACCCGTGTACTCTGTATGGTCTTACTGCGTACATAAACAGGGCATCTAACAGGTATCATTCTGAAGACCATTCTAGTTGGCACAATATGCTATGCCCAGTTGTCTTAGTTGCAATATGGAACAATTGCTTTTTTGGAGACCACACACATTTCTGCTCAGGGCTTACTCTGGCTGTATAATCGGATAACTCTGGTTGTTACTGGGGAGCCATAACCAACTGTAGGTTATGATAGAACCAGGATCAAGCATGTATCAAAACAGGCACCTGAGCTCCCTAGCCCCAAATCATTACATTTTTATAATCAGGAAATGGACCCATCATGTTCTTGAACCTCAGTAACGTCTGTCAATCCAGGTCATAACTGGTATCACCAGTCAAATGAAATTAACTGGTGAGTCTGTGATGCCCTTTCCAAAGCACATAATAAAAATCATCTTTAAAGCTTAAAGTTTAATAGTTTAATCTAGGACTTACAAAAATAATTTATATCAAATCCATTCCATTAAAGCGAGTAAGAACAAAGTATTCCTAGTATACAAATGGATATATCAAAGCAGTCAGGTCAAAATACCGTACACTCATGTTTGTGCCTTTGAGCTTTTGAGGTTGCTACGTGTTCTCTTTTTATGAACTTTTAGCTTCCATTTGGTGTGCAAAGTGTATATCCACGTGGAAGAAAGTGCTCATCATCACTGCTCACAGAATAACTTGTCCGTTTACCCTAGATGTGACTTTGATTCATATTTGGCTAGGATGGTGGGCCTATTCCATTGGGAGAAGCGCTGAAATTGTTTCTAAAAACCATTTTTATTGGGGACCAAATTTACAATACTGTTGAGTCCGTACCTTTTATGCATACATAAGTGCAATTATCACTCCCAACATCAGAGAACCCATTTCCTTCCTCCAGTCTCCCAGGAATCCCTCCCAAACTCTCCACATGTAAACTCAGTTCTGCAAAAAAAAAAAAACCCTTCAGTTCCTGAATTTGACCATTTGTTATTCCTTACTAATTTTGGGGATTTTTTGTCTTTTTGGGGTTTTTGGGGATTATATTTAGCTTATATCCTTCTTACCTTTTTAATCCTATATGGGGAAGATTTTTGGTTTTTGTGGAGGTGGTGACCGCTATATACATAAAGATTAATAGAACTAATTTTCTGAAATTCCACAAAATTATAAATCAATGATAGGTTGATAAAGTTAACTTTTTATTTATTTTTACATTTTTTATTATTCCACCATGAGACATACAATTCTAAGGTGTTCATAATTGGTTCTGGGTAATACAGTATTCCAGCACCCATCCCTCCACCAGTGACCCATCCCCACCACCAGTATACACACACCCTCCGCCCACCCCAGGCTGCCTCAATAGCAGGTACCCCGTTTCCTCTCTTTTCTCTCTGTTTCTCTCTCTGTCTCTGCATCTCTCTCCGTCTTCTTATACACATTGTGGCTAGCCCTGCAGGTATTTAGAGTTGGTAAAGATACCTTTTAAACTATATATTTCTATTGTTGAAAGTATTTAAGAGTTAAAGACTAATATTATGACTAATTTTGTGCAAGTATGTTTTAAAGTTTACATGGAATTGGTAAATCCTACAATTTAAATTTTTGTATGGTGACTTAAAAATTAAAGGAACATTTCAATAAACCCATAAAAGTATAAAAGTATTCTATTCGAGAAAGATAATATTGACTTTATATTAGAACATATTATGAGAGAGTAGAAATATTCGAAATTCTCACCACCTTTGTCATTTAATTTTGGTACTGATATCGGTCTAGCTAGTTTTCCAGAATAGTTTATAGGGAATCATAAATACGTCTTAGAGAAAAATGTTAAAAGAGTAGAGACTAGGGGCGGGGCTGATAGCCCAGCGGGTAGGCGTTGCCTTGCACCTCGGCTGGCCCATGCCGGCCAGGTTCGATCCCGGCATCCCATGTCCCGAGCACCGCCAGGAGTTAATTCCTGAGTGCAGAGCCAGGGAGAAACCCTGAGCATTGGCCAGATTGCAAAAGCAAAATAAATAAATAAATAAATAAAAGAATTTAAAAAAAGAGTAGACTAGAGACAGCCTGTAAAATCTCATTAGAGCAAAGAAAATCTGTATTGATCCTAGTGGGGCTCAGGCTTTCAAGGTTTCAAGATGGAGAGACATTCCAGAGGCAATCAGAGGAGTGTCAGATGGGGTGATTGAATGCGTCTGGTGGAGAATACAGACTAGGCTGACTGCAATCCCCATTCTGGTGATGGATAGGCTTGAAATCCATGGTCTGAGATCAATATATGTGTTCCAATGACACCTATCATTGTTGCTATACTCTTGCTATGGGTGACTACGTTTCTTTTACCTAGATCATTGGGTTCCTCTCACCAGTCTCTGAGATCTACACTCCCTCTGCAGGTCAAAACCCACATAATGTGCAGAGGTACAGGCTCCAGCACATCACTCTCAACACCAAATTCTCACTGGTTCCCTATATTTGTGACAGTATTTCCGAATAAAATGGCCCTAGATGTTTCAAGGTCATATAAGTTTAAAGAATGCTAGATCAGACCTCTTTATTCAGGATATATCAGTGTCCTGCTAACATGTGTATGGCTTTCCAGAACTCCCTGTTAGTCCATCTTTCTCAGAATAACCCAATAGGAAACCCATGGAATCAGGTGCCTATTAGCATGTCCAAGTCCTGTTTCTCCACTCATGCTGTGCTCTAAGCTACAGTGCCTTCCTTGGCTCTTCCTATTGGCTGCCTAGTTCCTATTTACCTCGAATTTGGGTTTGCCTTCTCGAGGGCATTTACCCTGATTCCTATCCCACAACTGCCCTTCCTAGCTATCCAGGTTTAGCCTATTTCTGATTTATTAGTTACTATAATGTGCTGAAGAAATTTCCATATTTGTCCTCAGAATAGATTTTAGTTCTTCCTAGACTAGGTATGAGTCTAGAGTTCAGTTCTCAATAAATGTCAAATGGGAGGGAATAATTGGAGACAGGAGCATAAAAGAAGAAGAAGAGCTTTTTAAAAGACAGAGAAATAAAGAGCAAAGCAAATGAATAGACTTTTCTTTGGTCAGGAAGCCTAAGAATGCATCATGTTCTATGTGTCAAGCTACTGGGCTTGTAATTGAATAACTGTACATACCTCAGCTACTCTATACCTAATGTTTGTAAGAACTTTTTACAACTTAGGACCAGTTTGCTGTCTAAACACTAAAGCTCATGAATGTATGCAGCTTTAGAAAGAATGGTTAAACCTTGGTGTACTGGAATCCACTGAGTCTGCCTCCCACATACAGTAGTAAGGCTAGCACATCTGCCCACTTCAACCTATTTTAGCAGTACTCATTATCTTTAAAAAATTGTAAAGACCACACACAATATCTACCGAAAGGTAATGTGATCTCCCTCTGTAGTTAGGTGGGTCCATTTTTTCCAGGCAAAGTGTATCAGCGATCTTCTATTAAGGCCTTGCCGAGTTGCTATCCTGTCTCCAATGTTTCACTCTCAACATACAAGCCAGCCCCTGATATGGTCTTGATGCCCAGTTACCACTATGCCCATGACTCCCTAGCGTCTTTCCTTCTGGTGCGCTTTGGCTCACGCTCCCTCCAGGACGAGCTGCTGCTTACAGCCTGTTTATAATCTAGGGTCAAGTGTTTGTTGTTGATGGGTAATGCATATCTCTTGTTTTGTTTGTTTTTATTTTTAAAAATTATACAGATAATATTTTGAATGACTACTATAGAGCTGAAACACTAGAATGTACAAAGTCGCAGAAGAAAATGGTAGCACAAGGCCAGTTGTTTATTTGTGATATTATCGGTTTTATGCTTGTCTGTATCTCAAAATCTACTAGAATTCTGGCAGGTCTATAGAAATGTACTGTGAAAAATTAAAAATTAAACACTTCAAAAAAAAAAGAGTCTCTACTTAACTCTTAGTACTTAACTCTCTAAAATGGTTTCTTATTTTGAAGATGGTGCTGCTCTTATCAGCTCTGACCACACATCTCCTAACACTCATCCTTTGTTCTATCTGCTTTGGTAAAGACTTACAAGCAGCTACTTAAGTATAGTTTTATACTGTTGTATTGGATATTCGAATGTACCTAAGGGAACAGATCTTACAAGTTCTTTTCATAAAAATTTTCCTAATAGGAGAAAACAGGTTTTTGAAATTATATGTGGTTATAAGTGCTAATTGACTTAATATGATCACTCAAAATATATAGAAATTCTATATATTTATACTGTACACCATCAACTAGTGCATTCTATGTAGTAATTAAATTTCAACTAGAAACAAATAATTTAAACAGAAAACAAGTGGGTTTTGTGACTGAAAGCTTCAGGCTTTCACAGAGTTAGGGATGGGCTACCTTTCCCATGTCCCAGTTCATTAGGAAGGCCCGGCAGTCATGCCCATGAACCACCTCAGATGCCAAGTAATTTCATCCACGGGCCATGATCCAGATACTCATATATAAATCTCGAATGATACCAACAAGTGACGAGACATGCTTTCAGACCCTGAGTCAAGCTGAGTGTACTGGGGCACCCTGGAGAGGGACAAATGAGCCGAGCACCCACCCAAGCAGAGCCCCAGTAGCCAAAAGCCTCAACATTCCACTGCTCAGAGGAGCCCCATCCAGAAATAAATCTGTTGAAAAAGTCAGGTATGTGAGTTTTGTGGCTCAAAGCTCCAGGCTTTCAAGGAGTGGGGGGATGGGGGGATGGGCTACCTCCACCTATCTTCCTGTTTTTCCAGAATTGTGAAGGTCCAGCAGGCAGTCTCATGCTTCAAAGCCACCACCAGTTAAAATTTTAGCTCCAACTAATCACTCCATTAAAAATCTAGAATTTCTGGAATGATTGGCCACGAATGCATCCACTTGACATCTCAAACTCTACAATACTGATAAACTGAGTAGCACATCATATTTAATGGCATGCTAAGTTAGAAGTCAACCAATAACAAAATATAAACACAAAATGCTTATCCTGTAATACATATTAACAATTTCTCATACAAAGAGATCAAAGGCTCCATGGTGAGATAGACAAATCTTCACTAACTTGCTTCTAAGGGAAATTTTTATCATTTTTAGCAAATTGTTTATAACAAACAGTATAAAATAAATCATTGAGAGTTGCTATAGGGGCAGGCTTAATGGGTGGTTGCAGGAAATTTGGAAATAATGGTGGTGAGAAGGTGCAATGCTGGTGGGATTTGTATTAGTATATTGACTGTCGGTAACAAATTATCATGAACTATTTTCTTAAATAAAAACAACTGTATGGTATTGCTGAGATGTTGATTAGAGATTTCTGTCAGTCAGGAGTGCAGAGATGAGACCATGTGAATGAGACTTGCATTAATTTTTAATAATCTCCAACCAGAGGCATTCATTTCGGCATCTGACAGTTTACACAATGACCCCAACTTCTTATATACCCAATACCATCAAACAACAACACAAATTAGAGTTAAGGTCATAGTTTTTACACTACAAAGGCATTCCACATGATTAGCATAAGGGAGGCAGATGATTAGAAGGAGACAAACAGGAAGGACTAAGCAGGCGGGGAGTGCTCTCAGGTAAGGTGAAAAAAAGAAGGTGTGACAGGTTACAAATTTAGCCTTCCTGATTTGCCCAAGATGGCAAGATCTTATCTGGTTCTGCTTGAGAGACAGAAAACAGGAAAAAATCTGCTTTCTGTCTGCATCAAGTAGCATCCATTAGACTCCATCTTTAACTAGCTACAGCCAACAAGGAGATTCCACATAGGGGAAATGACCCAAGATAGCAGGGTCCGTGGTTCTGCTTCATGGAGAGTCTCTCAGGAAACCTGCATCCTATCTTTCTTGGGAGACAGCCTGCCAGAAACCCTGTGTATCTGTCAACAGGCAGGCAGTATCCATCAGACCTTTGCATATCCTTTGATCTGCTTTCCACCAACATACTGTGAACTTTGTAAATCACAGTGTTTAAATAAAGTTAAAAAGATGAAAAATAAATTATACCAGCAAAAAATCTAGAAAAGAAGAAGAAGAGAACAAAAGGTAAAAAAAGAAAATTTTATATCAAATAACTTTTATATCAAATAACTATCTAAAATTTAGATATCAAATAACTAACTCATCATAGATATTCAATGCATAAAGATGATTGGATATTTATTTATTTTAGTGCATACTATAGTGGGATCATAGGCCAGAAGAGAGGAATTTAAATTAGTAGAGAAGATGCCCAGAAATAAACTAGGTCTGATGTGGCTATGGTAAATTTTTGGTGTCTCTGGTTACTGCAATTGGGTATCAGATCAGGGGACTTGGGTCATAAATTCAGTCCCCAAATGATTCTACACCAGGCTTTATAGTTGTCTCTGACCCTGGAAACACTGCTCAACGTATATTTATTACCTCTCTGCCCCCGTCTTGCAAGCCCTCCTTAAATTAAAATGATCAAGACTTAGAACTGGAGAGATAGTACAGTCAGTGAGGTGTTTGCCTTGCATGAGACTGACTCAGGTTTGATCAGGCACATGTGATCCCTAACTGTACAGCCAGGGGTAAGCCCTAAGCACTACCAGGTGTGGCCCAAAAACAAACAAAAATTCTCTAGTCACTACCCATAGGCTAAGATCACAATTTGTATCTCAAATGAGATTTGTTGCAGAGAACTGTCTTCACTCTTCTGTGTGCACTTCTGGTCACTGGCAAATATCTTCAATTCAGAGAAGCTGGTTCTGTGAGGAGGACATTACAAAAAGAAATCTTTATATATCAGGCACTGGTACAAATACATAAGAAAAAAACAGCCAACCCCATTAGAAAATGGGGAGGGAGATGAACAGAAACTTTGACAAGGAAGAAATCCGAATGGCCAAAAGGCATATGAGAAAAATGCTCATCATCACTAATCATCAGAGATGCAAATCAAAACAACAATGAGATATCATCTCACACCACAGAGAATGGCCCATATCCAAAAGGGTAAAAGCAACAAGTGCTGGCGTGGATGTGGGAAAGAGGGGACTCTCATACACTGTTGGTGGGAATGTCGACTTTACAACCTTTCTGGAAAACAATATGGAGCATTCCTCCAAAGACTAGAAATTGAGCTCCCCTTTGACCCAGCCATACCTTTCCTGGGACTATACCCTGGAAGCCAAAAACACACAGCGGAAACACAATCCGCACTTTTATTTTTCATAGCAGCTCTATTCACAATAGCCAGAACCTGGGAAACAACCAGTATGCCCGAGAACTTATGACTGGATAAAGAAACTGTGGTACATCTACACAATGGAATACTATGCAGCTGTCAGAAAAAATGAAGTTATGAAATTTTGCTATAAATGGATGGATATGGAAAGAATCATGTTGAGTGAAATTAGTCAGAAGGAAAGAGAGAGACATAGAATGACTGCATTTATTTGCATGACATAAATATACTAGGTGATCTTACCGAAAGTGGAAATTACCACAAGCGTGTGGGAGTCAGAGGTCGGTTTAGATAGAGAAGGGGAACATGTGTGAATTAATGTCTAAAGTTCTGATGCTAACATAGAACTGAGCATTAAATGCAGACAAAAAATGCAAATGATGGCTTCAAATTGTACGTAGTGCACCCAGAAGTGTACCAATGTGTGGGAGAAGGAGGAGAGAGGAGAGAGGAGAGGGAGATAAAGAACCTGCCATTTAGGCAGGATGTGGGAGAGGAGAGGGATTGGGGACATGGGTGGTGGCTGGGGGCACTGGTGGGGGCGGGGTGCTGGAACACTGTGTGACCCGAAACCCCAAGAGTGAACAACATTGTAATTGTATATCTCACGGTGGTATAATAAAATGTTAAAAAAAAGGTGGCAGACAGGAGATAAGGCTTGTCTACACCCCCCCAGGGCTCTGACCTGTGGGCCCTGGATGGTGGATGGTCTGACATAGGAAGAACAGTGTGCAGCCACGCAAGAGTCTTGGATAATGAAGTAGGCTGGGACAGGTCCTTCCCAGGATCTTTCACATCTGTACAACATAATGATCATTGTAGTTGTAACAAACTGGGGAGGTTGATGGGGAATTAGGAACTATAATGTCACATTAGAAATCACTGCTGAAGCCGGATGGGACTCGTCCACCACGCTAGCCACCATTTTCATTGTCCAGGCGCTGGGAGAATGTCCCACGACCAGAGGACCAGCAAAAGCCGGTTCGAGCCCAAGTAGGCGGCTCCAAGAGGCGGGAAGCACTGGGAAGTCGTCAGGCGGAGGTGCGGTCACCCCTTCCCCCTCCATCGTGACTAGCCCGGTTTCCCGCCCAGGGGCCGCCGACAGGCCCGGCATCCAGAGTCTTGCAGGCGGCTCGGGAGGGCGGGAGCCTGGCTCGCGCCGGGCCTCAGCTGACTATGGAACCCCGAGGAGGGCAGATGGGCTTTGGGAGTGGCCCGCTCTCCTCCGGAGGGTCCCGGAAGCAGCGGATGGGACTTCGTCCACCACGCTAGCCACCATATTCACTGTCCAGGCGCTGGGAGAATGTCCCACGACCAGAGGACCAGCAAAAGCCGGTTCGAGCCCAAGTAGGCGGCCCAAGAGGCGGGAAGCACTGGGGAAGTGCGTCAGACGGAGGCGCGGTCACCCCTTCCCCCCTCCATCGTGACCTTGTTTCCGCCCAGGAGCCGCTGGCGGACGCCCGGCATCCAGAGTCTTCGCAGACGGCTCGGGAGGCGGGAGCCTGGCTCGCGCCCGGGCCTCAGCTGACTATGGAACCCCCCGAGGGAGGGCAGATGGGCTTTGGGAGTGGGCCCGTCGCCTCCCGGAGGGTCCCGGAAGCAGCCGGATGGGACTGCGTCCACCACGCTAGCCACCATTTTCACTGTCCAGGCGCTGGAGAGAATGTCCACGACCAGAGGACCAGCAAAGCCGGTTCCGAGCCCAAGTAGGCAGCCCAAGAGGCGGGAAGCACTGGGAAGTCGTCAGGACGGAGGCGCGGTCACCCCTTCCCCCTCCATCGTGACTAGCCCGGTTTCCCCCCCAGGAGCCGCTGGCGGGCCCGGCATCCAGAGTCTTGCGAGCCGGCTCGGAGGCGGGAGCCTGGCTCGCGCCGGGCCTCAGCGACTATGGAACCCCGAGGTGGGCAGATGGGCTTTGGGAGTGGGCCCGTCGCCTCCGGAGGTCCCGGAAGCAGCCGGATGGGACTCATCCACCACGCTAGCCACCATTTTCATTGTCCAGGCGCTGGGGAAAATGTCCCACGACCAGAGGACCAGCAAAGCGGTTTGAGCCCAGGTTCTCCGCCGCAAAGCGGCCGCATTGGCAACTCAAGTGGTGAAACAATGATGTTTTTTGGTACACTGCATTCCCGTGAACAGCAGGAGGGTTTGCTGAGAGGGAGATATACAGAGGAAGGAGATGACATATAGAGCCCGCCGGGTGATTGGGATCCGGGAGGGGAGGAGACAGGACGTTGGTGATGGGAGATGGGTTCGGGTGGAGGGTGCATCTTGGAACCCTGTGGAGCCAGGACTCCACATGAGCATCCTTCAATTAAAAAAAAAAGGAGAAAAGGTGGAATAAATAAATAAATAAATAAATATCTGCAGGGCTAGCCACAATGTGTAAAAGAAGAGGGAGAGAGATGCAGAGATAGAAAAGAGAGGAAGCAGGGCTACCTGCTATTAAGGCAGCCTGGGGGTGAGTGGGGAGGGTGGAGTACATTGGTGGTGGAAATGGGGGGTACTGGTGGAGGGATGGGTGCTGGAATACTGTATTACCAGAACCAATTGCACCTTTGTAATTGTATGTCTCACGGTGGTATAATAAAGAATAAAAAAAAATATAAAAAAAAAAAAAAAAAAGAAATCTTTATAAAAAGTAATTTTCCAGAGGACAGAGAGAGATCATACAGGGGTTAAGGGCTCTTGTCTTGCACATCTCTATTCCAGATTTGATTTTTTTTTTTTTAATAGGCCTCATTCCCATGACCTGAACAAATGGTTTGAGGCTCATCATGTTCCTGGAACGAGCAGAGGCCCTTGGCTATACAATCACACGACAGGGACAAATGGAGTAGTTACTGACGCCTGCTCAAAGCAAATCTATGAACAACGGGATCACAAGTGACAAGTGACATGCCTCCTGAAGAGAGGAGCCTGGAGTTGAATTCTGAGGTCAGTTGCGGAGCTTGTTGGGAACCAAAGGAGGTCCACTCATGGCCTCCTTTTTGAAAACAGCTTCTTTCTAACCTCATGTTAGATAGAACCCCTGTCCCTGTCTACACCTGCAGCCATTTTGCTGGAACTGTTTCACCACAATGCTTCCTATCTCTAGTCAGATTAGAGTGCACAACTGAATTCATCTTTTTAAAAAGAAGCAGCTTTTTTGGGGCGGAGCAATAGCCAGCCGGGTAGGGCCCGCCTTGCACTGCGGCCGGCCCGTGCCGCCTGGGTTCGATCCCTGGCATCCCCATATGGTCCCCGAGCACCGCCAGGAGTAATTCCTGAGTGCAGAGCCAGGGAGAAACCCCTGAGCATCGCCGGGTGTGACCCAAAAAGCAAAAAAATAAATAAATAAATAAATAAATAAAAATAAAAAAAGCAGCTTTTTATTGATAACAACCTAGAGAGAGTACTCTCACTATAAATGTCTTGATTGCTAATGAGACTAACACCAGACCAAAGTTCAACCCAAAAGCTTCTCAATGAATCTGCTCCCACCTGCATCTCTCTGAAATACTTGTGTAAAGCAGATCCTTCCAGATTAGAATTTACTAGACAACATTGGGTGGAAGGATAACCGAAAAACCCAAAAGTGAACTGAGAAGACCCAGACTTCAGAATCGCCTAAAGGAGGGAAAGTTACAGAACCTGTTTCTCAACTCTGATACTTCAGCTTCTTTAGAGACTTGAATTAGTGGTACCATCTACTAACATGTTAGCTATCAGCACTGTATTGCCTCAGAGTATACCCTGTGTCGGCACTAGACCTCTAATTATCACATACATGAAGGGGTGTCAATATAAAAACAATGTCAGTGGGAACATTTCACAGCTGGTGGATTCTGGCTCTGTCTGTGATGTGAAAAGAGTTACTAACAGAGCTAAGTTTGTGAAAAGCAAGATTGTTTATCCAAAACAAGGGAACCCAAAGTAAGAGGAAATTAGAACAACCGACAAGAAAGCAAGGTGTCCTTCACAAAATGGCACTTCTAGAGCAGACTTTAACAACCTTATGTCTTTGGGCATGTCCAGGAAGATATAGGACCTCAGTTCAGTATCTTAACCTTATAAGGGAAGTATATTGACAAAAATTCTTTTTTTTTGTTTTCTTAAATTTTATTAAATCACAGTGAGGAGACCATTACAAAGTTGTTCATGATTGGGTTTCAGTCATACAGTGTTCCAACACCATCCCTCCACCAGTCCACATTTCCCAGCACC
Organism: Cryptotis parvus; assembly: GCA_021461705.1. Lineage (NCBI taxonomy): Eukaryota > Metazoa > Chordata > Mammalia > Eulipotyphla > Soricidae > Cryptotis > Cryptotis parvus. The sequence goes on from JAJIBD010034135.1 coordinate 18,389, forward strand.
AGTGTGCTCCAATCTCTCTCCACTACCAACCTGTCTCTATGGCAGGCACTTTCTCTCTCCTTTTTGCACATTGTGGTTTGCAATCAAACACTGAAGGGTTGTCATGTATATCCTTTTTACCTATTTTCAACACTCAGTTATACTCCAGTTCTTATCCAGAGTGGTCATTTCCAACTGTCTTTACCATAGTGGTCCCTTCTCTATCATAACTGCTTTCTCCTCCAGCACTTGAGGTACATCTACTCAATGGAATATTATGCAGCTGTTAGGGAAAAATGAAGCTCTGAAATTTGCTTATAAATGGATAGATATGAGGAGTTTATGCTGAGTGAAATGGAGTCAGAAGGGGACAGATAGAATGATTTGCACTCATTTGTGGAATATATATATGTGTATATTGTGTGTATAAATATGTACATATGTAATCTCTCTATATATAACTATATATGTAAATATATATATATATAAATATATATATGAACCCTTAATATGGACTAATACCCAATGACCTTAGAAACAAGGCAAGGAGAAATGGTCTATAGTTGGTAGAAATTCTTGGACTTGAAAAGGCTTCTCTTTTGCTTCCCACTCTGTGGAGAGAGAGGTAAAATATTCTCAGTGAGGCCTTTATTTCATTGAGTTTTTTTCCACTATATCCACCACTGACTTTTTGCGCTTGGAGAATTTCACCTGATAATCTGCTGTAAATCTAAGGAATGTTACTTTGCATGGAAATTTTCTTCTTTGACCTTGCTGCTTGCAGTTTTTATCTATGAAGCTCATAGTTCTGATTAGGATATATCTTGGAGTCTTTTATTAGGGTCTCTTTTTAAATTATTATTATACCACTGTGAGATATACAATTATAAAGATGTTCATATTTG
>JAJIBD010034136.1:0-21021 GCA_021461705.1 Cryptotis parvus
GGTTTCGGTCACACAGTGTTCCAGTACCCCGCCCTCCACCAGTGCCCCTCAGCCACCACCCATGTCCCCAATTCCTCCCCTCCCACATCCTGCCTAAATGGCAGGTTCTTTATCTCCTCTCTCTCTCCCTCTCTCTCTCATCCTTCTCCCACACATTGTGGGTTGCACTCACGCAACACTTAGAAGCCATCATTTGCATTTTTTTGTCTGTATTTAATGCTCAGTTCTATGTTAGTATCAGAACTTTAGACATTTATTCACACATGTTCCCTTCTCTATCTAAACCAACCTCTGACTCCCACACGCTTGTAGTAATTTCCACTTTCGGTAAGATCACCTAGTATATTTATGTCATGCAAATAAATGCAGTCATTCTATGTCTCTCTCCTTCCTTCTGACTAATTTCACTCAACATGATTCTTTCCATATCCATCCATTTATAGGAAAATTTCATAACTTCATTTTTTCTGGCAGCTGCATAGTATTCCATTGTGTAGATGTACCACAGTTTCTTTATCCAGTCATCAGTTCTCGGGCATACTGGTTGTTTCCAGGTTTTGGCTATTGTGAATAGTGCTGCTATGAAAATAAAAGTGCGGATTGTGTTTCCGCTGTGTTTTTGGCTTCCCCAGGGTATATTCCCAGGAGAGGTATGGCTGGGTCAAAGGGAGCTCAATTTCTAGTCTTTGGAGGAATGTCCATATTGTTTTCCAGAAAGGTTGTACAAGTCGACGTTCCGACCAACTGTGTATGAGAGTCCCCTTTTCCCCACATTCAACACAACGCCAGCACTTGTTGCTTTTACCCTTTTGGATATGGGCCATTCTCTGTGGTGTGAGGTGATATCTCATTGTTGTTTTGATTTGCATCTCTCTGATGATTAGTGATGATGAGCATTTTTTTCATATGCCTTTTGGCCATTCGGATTTCTTCCTTGTCAAATTTCTGTTCATCTCCTCTCCCCATTTTCTAATGGGGTTGGCGTTTTTTTCTTATATAGCTGTACCAGTGCCTGATATATCCTGGATATTAGCCCCTTATCAGATGGGTATTGGGTGAATATTCTTTCCCCATTCTGTCGACTGTCTTTCTATCTTGGTCACTGTTTCTTTCCGAGGTGCAGAAGCTCTTCAGTTTCATGTAGTCCCATATATTTATATTTTTCTTCTAGTTGCTTTGTTAATGGTGTTTCACCTTTGAAGATGTCTTTTAGCATCGATGTAGTGGAGGGTTTTTCCTATATTTTTCTTCAACGTACTTTATGGATTCAGGTCTGACATTGAGATCTTTTGATCCATTTTGATATGATTTTTGTGCAAGGTGTTAGACACAGGTCCAAATTCATTTTTTTACATGTAGCTGTCCAGTTTTCCCAGCACCACTTGTTGAAGAGACTTTCCCTTACTCCAGTTTGGACTCTTTGCACCTTTATCAAAGATTAACTGATCATGTCTTTGAGGATGGGTGTCAGGATACTCAACTCTATTCCATAGGTCCACCCGGTCTGTTTTTATTCCAGTACCACGCTGTTTTAATTACTGCTGCTTTGTAGTACAGTTTGAGGTTGGGAAAGGTGATGCCTCCCATCTTCTTCTTCCCAAGGATTGCTTTAGCTATCCGGTGGGGGTTTATTATTCCATACCAATTTCAGAACTGTTTGGTCAATTTTTTTAAAGAATGTCATGGGAATCCTTATAGGAACCGCATTGAATCTGTACAAAGCTCTAGGGAGTATTACCATCTTAACAATGTTAATTCTCCCCATCCATGAGCAGGGAATGTGTTTCCATTTCCTCGTGTCCTCTTTTTATTTCTTGAAGCAGTGTCTTGTAGTTCTCTTTGTATAGGTCCTTTACACACTTGGTTAAGCTGATTCCTAGGTATTTGATTTTCTGTGGCACAATTGTGAATGGAATCGATTTCTTAATATCCCTTTCTTCTCTCTTTCGTTATTTGTGTATAGGAAAGCCACCGACTTTTGGGTATTGATTTTGTACCCTGCCACTCTACTATACCTATCTATTGTTTCTAAGAGTTTTGGGGTCGAGAGTTTAGGGTTCTCTAGGTATAATATCATGTCATCTGCAAATAATGATAGCTTGATTTCTTCCTTGCCTATCTTGGTGCCCTTAATGTCCTTTTCTTCTCTGATTGCTATGGCTAGTACTTACAGTACTATATTGAATAAAAAGAGGTGAGAGAGGGCAACCTTGTCGTGTTCCTGATCTTAAGGGGAAGGCTTTCAATTTTCCCCATTGAGAATGATACTCGCTGTGGGCTTTTGGTAGATGGCTTTGACTATCTTGAGGAAACTTCCTTCAATTCCCATAAAATGCATTATTTAAAGGCTTCAGAAATTCAGGAGGCAGTGTTGCAGGTCAGTGACACTTCCTGTGCAGAGCGTGTAAAATTGGAAAGAACATGGTGTGTCTAATGGGAATAACTAACAACTCTGGGATATATGAACTTGGGGTTTGGGTGCATCACTGTTGGAATGGAATGGGGCCAAGAATACCAGATTTTGGAGGAACTTGAGAATGAAGAACTTGACTTCTACCTCACAGGCAGTAGATTGTTGGGCCTGAGCTTGAGTTGGGCAGGTGATGGTCTGATGGATCGCTTAGCAAGAACCCCGTGACACTGAGATACCAGCGTAGTGATGGCAGATTGCAACATGTCTGAAATAAGAGTTTAGACCCTAGGAGAGAGCTCAAAAAGTCACTGTTCAAAATACCTAGTGTTCAAAGCTACAAAATTCCCTTCAAACTTGTGTGTGAGCCATAATCTGACCTCGGAAAGAAACAGACCAAAGTCTCTGTGAGGGAGGTATCTGACAAGAACTGTGCCGGGTAATTAGGCCAGCCTGAGGCCCAGGAGAAAGAGCTCTCTTCAGGGCAGATGGTTACAAAGGAGAAAGAGGCCTGTGCTGGTTCCTGAAGCATCGTCTATGGAGGTCTAGCCTTAATGAATATAAGTTCATACTCAGGGTTCTTGTGCTGGGGAAACTTGAGAATGAACATCTTTGCTGAAGACATGAGGGCCCAAAGGACTTGAGCTGTCCTTGGGTGTAATGTGGGTGTGTGTGTCACCTTGCTAAGAAGGGAGGCATGTTTCACTCCGTTGGGGAGACTAGGAATTTCTCCTCCCAGGACAAGTACTCCTGCATCTCCTAGAGAACACCTCTACTTCTAAGAAATTTCTGACTTCCAGGATGGTTCCTACATTTTTTTCTTGTAGTCACTGAGGAATTCAATTAGCAAACATCTGGAGTGATTGGCTATATGACAGGTACCTTTATAGTTGCTGCAACATAGTGAGAAAAATAGACAAGTACTCCTGCTTTCATGGGCATTTCAGTCTATCTTTTGGTTGTGGCTGTTTTTGGCCACACCTGGCAGTACTCTTAGATCATGCCTGATAAGACTTAGGGGAGCATATGGGTTGCCAGGTTGGTTGAAACCAGGCATGGGTGGCAACGCAAGCAACTTACCTGCTTTCTTTCATTGCTCCACTGTGGACTTGACATTGTAGTAGAAAGTTCCAACAGGAAACAAGTTATTAAATCTATATGGACATTTATACCAGATAGCGGCAAGTGTTATGATGATGATACTCATGAAATGGAATTCAAGATGGAGGATAGAATGGAGGGGGCTTATAGTAGGATGATCTCTGTGAAGGAACCCTGGATCTGACTCAAATACAGTCAAGAAGTTAGCCATACCTCCAGCTGGGGAACTCCTCCAGGTTGCAGGAGTAACCAATGCAAATATCCTAGGAAAAATAACTGGATTGCAGAAATATCCTGGAAGAAAAGTTACAGGATTTTCTGTTGGATTAGCTATTGCACATAACATTGAGTAATTATCAACTTTTTATTTTTTAGCTGAGTATCTGCTTCATGACATTTTCTGTGATGTGTAGGGAGTGAATTTGAGGTAAAGCAAGAGTTTCATATACACTGTTAGGTGGACATTTTGATTAGGCAGCAGGTTATGGGAATACAGAATTAAGGAAAGAGGTCTGGTGTAAAGATAAGAAATTTTGGTGCCTAGGTAAAAAACAGATGGTATTAAAATATGCAGACGATCATCTACAATGTGGTAGCTACTAGCCCCAAGCGGCAAATGAACATTTGAAATGAAGTTAGTTCAAAACAAGAATGCGTAAATTGCACACCAGATTTTGAAGGTTTAGGATGAAGATGAAAGAAAATGGTCTCATTAATATTATTTTATGAAAATTATATGTTGAAGTGATAATGTATTTCTCTTGAGTTAAAATAGATTACTAAGAGGGAACGTCATTGTGGACTTTCTTCTTTTTTTCCCCTGAGGTTACGTAGCATATATGGCCCATAAATTGTGACTATTGCTGATGTTTTAGTTTAATTGCACCAGTCTAGGAAATTCTTGTACATAAAAATAATGGCCAAGGACAGAGTCTTTGAGTGCTACAACATTTCAGATTTAGTGAGCTGGGAAAAATTCAGCAAAGTACGCTTTGAAAAGGACTAGCCAATGAAGTAGGAGAACGAGAAGAGGGATAATGAGAAAGGCGGGGATAAAATTGTGCCCAATAGAGAGAGTGGGTCATTGTGTCAGCTGATGCTAGAAGACCCAATAGCTTTCGCCGTTGGATTTAGCAAAAGTAGTCTTGCTGGTGTGGTTTGGAGGCAGTTCAGTTTGGAATCCCTTTTGGTCAGAGCTCCACCAGAAGCCAAGACCTAAGGACAGTAAGTAGAAATCTCACTTTGTACTTTTTTTTTAAATAGGGAGCAAAGGCATGGGGGGTTGTAACGGGACAAGAATTTCAAATTCAGATGAGGTTTGTGTGTTTTCATGGTGGTTGTGGTCTTAGTTGTGCAAAGGAGATTTCTTAGCAGATGATGGTGCTATCTTCAAGGCCCTTTAGATTCTGTTGGAGAAAGGATGCAAGAATGCCAGAAATAGTTGATGCAATCTAAACTCGAGAGATTGTTGCATAAATTCATACTATTAGTGCTCAGGGATGCAGATATCACCTGTACCCTCTTTCTGTGTCCTGACTTAGCTTTCATAATTGTTCCTCTTTGTTGTGTCATTTTGAGATCACACTTAGGACTGTTTGGGAAGCCAGGAATCAACTCATATGTTTGGTGCATGCAAGGGAAGCACTGTACTCTACTATCTTTTCAGCCTTATTGTTTCCCTTTCTTCTACCTCTGACAGTGGTGGGTCAGTGAAAAATGTTGCCTACTGCTGCCTGGAACATTGGAAAACAGCTCTTTTCTATCAGCGTCTCCAAATATCAAAGATAGCGTATTTTCCCAGAGACTAAAAATGCCTTTCTTAGTTTCAGAGGTGGAGGCGCCGCCATGTTTTTTTTTTTAATGTCTCAGAATTTGCCAGTTAAGTGAATTGCTCCTGGCCACAGAGATTTTACTAGTCTCCCTCCAAATTTCTGACTTTTTATTTTACCTATTTTCTTCCTTCTTCCAGGTATGGGGTCTTTAGGGGATAAGTCAACTTCAGGCAGAGTTGTGATATAAGCTCATAGAGTTTGGATTGACTTGAGCTAAATTGCAAAATCTTTCAGTCAAACCCACAAGAAACACACCTATAATTAGCCAAGTGGGCTTATTACTTATTGAAGTTAGTAAGAACTCACCCCATAGGGAAGGTATCTAATGACGTCTTGACACAAAGATCCTGAGAGGTTTCATCGTCATCTTTTCCTTTCCAAGGTCACAGTGACTCTTACTGGGTGACCTCTTAAGTGCTCCTCAACCTCAAAGCCTGTCATCTCCACTCTCTACCTTGAGATATGTGTGAGAGACATAAAAGCAAGGCATTATGTCCTGAGGGGCCTGGAGTCCATCTTTGAAGCAATGGCTACTTGACTATGCCTGGGAGTAAAGAGGATCTGAGACAGGGACCAGAACTGATTTAGCCCCCATTCAAATTACTTTTACTTGAGCAACATCTAGACTCCAGGGGGAGCTATTTCACAGACGGTTACAGTACAGCAATTCTGTATGTATGAAGCAATTCTGTATGTATGAAGCAATTCTGGGTATGAAGTGATTCCTTCACCAGATTATGGTGCTTTTAAGATCCCTCCCCTTCCCTGCTATGCATAAACTTGCATCAAATATGCCAAGCTGTTTTATAACAGTTAATTATTAATTGATATATATTCCCAGACCTGTCATTCTTTGCTTTTGCTATACTGAATGAGAAATTTACAGTTGAATCGCAATTATCTGCTCTAATGGAACAGAGCAGAAAAATAGATAAATCTCTTATGGCATAGCATTAGAGTCATTGAAGAAATATTCTTTTGGGTGGTCACCTTGGTAGTTTTATATTTGAAACAGTTTGTAAAATGGTCTTGTGTGTATAGTTTTGCATACAAGTGTGAGTATATCTATATGGTAAAACCTCATGTGACACTACTGGATCCAAAGGTTTAAAAAATTACCTTAAATGTTAAATTAAGGCCGGAGATAGCCCAGCGGGTGGGGCGTTTGCCTTGCACGCGGCCGGCCTGTGCCGGCCGGGTTCGATCCCCGGCATCCCATATGGTCTCCCAAGCACCACCAGGAGTACTCCTGAGTGCAGAAAACCCCTGAGCATGGCCGGGTGTGACCCAAAAAGCAAAAAAAAAAAATTGTTTTAAATTAAAACATTTTACTTTTAAATTTAAGGTGATTTAAAGGTAAATTTATAAATTTTTAATACTAAAAATTTCCTCTTGATTTTTTTTTTTTGTTGCATTTTGGTTTGAGGGAACCCTGTGGTGCTTGGAGGACCATACGCAGTTCTGGAAATTCAAACCAGGCTGGCCATGTGCAAAGCAAACAACTTAATCATTGTATTATTTTTCCAGTTGTTCAAAATTGCTCTTGAGAAAGAAATTTGTACTCCACAGTAAATGGTAGTATATTTCTTTCCATCCTTATCAGTAAAGTAAAGTCATCAAAATGAAGTACTTTTTTTCAAAATCTGATAGTTTAAAATGTTAGCTTGGTAATTTGACTTACATTTCTTCAGTTATAAATGGGGATAAGTTTTTGGGTGTGATTTACATGATTATTAACTAATATTATTAGCTAGCTTATAATTTTTATTAATTCATATATATTCCTAAAATGAGAAAATTACTCACTTTTCTTCTATTGATTTTCTTTTTTCCAAAAGTTTGAAATTATGATGGAGTAAAATACCTCAAAATTTTCTGTTATGTTTCTGGATGTTTATGAAGAAAATTTTGTGTGCTGGTGGTGCATACCCGTCAATAGTAACAAGACTCCAAAAATTGATGGTTCACAACTCAAAGCAATAGATAAGGATTTTTACATTTGTCTCTTTAAAACAGCATTTTAGGTGTAATTCACATAACATACAATTTGTCTATCTAAAGTGTACAAGGAAAGAAGTCAAGAGGGAGAAGAATGGGATGGAGAGGGGTAGGACTCCTGGACTGCGGGTATATCTGAGGTGTGGACATGTGGTAGATATATGGACTAATATATATAAATAATATATAAATATATTGTATATATACATGGACTATATATATAAACTGCATAGCCAACAACACTATAAGCTTGATATCTAAACTATAACAAGCAAGTTTAAAACCGTTCCTTTTGAGGGAGGTAGAATAGGGAGGGTCAGAAGGATCCAGGGGACAAATTTATATATATATATATATATATACATATATAAGAGGGATTTTGCAACCGATGCCAGAGTTGATATTTGAACATCAATGATCACTTCACAAAAACAAAACCTTATACATACAAAAACAAAACCCTACTTTTCAGGTCCTAATAAAGGTATTTTCTGTGCAGGCTACAATGATTTTGTTACATCCTGGATATCAAAATGTCAATCTTTTGCATTTAAACTCAGTATTTTATTTTAGTGATCTCATGATGGCAGAAGCACCAAGTGACGTTTCTATGAATATAGAAGCTGTGGGAGGCCAATGATGAGGGTAAGTATCCTAATAAAATCTTAATAACTATAACTCTATTTTTTATTGTGCTCAACTCATGGGAAAAAGTATCAAGTCACAAGAAAACATATTTGTAACAAATTTCTAGTAACTTTAAACATTGTCCACATTAATTTTTCAGGTTTTTTTAATGGGTGGAGGGTACACTTGGCAATGCTCAGGGTTACACCTGGATCTCCACTCAGAAATCACTTCTGGTGATGTTTGGGGGGGCAATATAGGATGCCACGAATGGAACTAGGGTCCGCTGCGTGCAAGGCAAGTGTCCAAACAGCTGTGCTATCTCTCTGGCCCCTAGTTTTCAGTTTCTTAACCTCTTACCTTTCATCTCTGATTCCGACAGTTTAGAGATTCTTCCATCTTCTTTGAGGATAGTCTCATCTCAGATTTGATTTCAAAGACAAGATTTTGGTTTAACTAGGAGAAGATAAGAGAAAACAATACTCTGAGAGATTCAACTGAGGTTTTACTATAGGTAGTAATCTGGATTTAATCAACAGATAATTTTGTGAGTTAAGAAACAAAGAGGGGGGGGAAATAGAAACAAAAGATGTCACCTTTAACTTAGGTAATAAAGGATTCACTTTACAAAAAAAAAATTTTTGCAAGCTGACTAATGTATTTAATTGCCTAAATTGTGGTGACACCCATGCATGTAAGTGATGGCCCAAACACTGCTGAGAGACCAAATACATGGAGTAGATCACCTCTTGGCATAGCCTAAAAAGTAGTTTTGAAAAAGAGCAAAAATAAAAAGAGGGGATGGAGAAATAGTAGTGGGTAAGATGCTTGCCTTACGCATGACTGGAGTGTGTTAGAACCTTAGCACTGCATATGGTCCCCTGAACCCCATCAGAAACGCTCTCTGAGATAGGAGAAAGCTCTGAGTACTGCTAAATTTGGCTACACCTCCATATAAAATAAATAAAAAATAAAAGAAAAGGAAAGGAAAGAACAGAAAAGAAAAGGAAAAAGGAAAGAAAAAATAAATTCTTTCTAAGCAACACTGCAATAGAACAAGGTCACCATTATGAGTTCTAAGATTCCCTAAGTTACACGGACTGCCTGTACCCGTAGTAGATAAGCAAACATGTGGCCAACAAAGGAACAATTTCTTCATTGGATTTAGGACTGAACTGCTTTCTTATCTGGGGCTGAGGGAGTGGATTTTCTGGCATATGACATGACTTATCAGATGAGGCTGTGAAAGGACACAGACTGTTTGAGAAAGCATAGTTCCCGGTTTGGACAGGGACATCAATGGCCGCTCAATGGTTAGCCACATGGTTAGCCACAGCAAACTCCTTATCTGCTGTACTATCACGCTAGCCCCTCCATTAGGATTTCAAATGAGATCGGGAATGTTTATATGGCATCACCATAGATTCTACTGAGATTTCTAAAAGCTTCAAATGAGATTTTCTTTTTAAAAGTTATTATTTGATTTTGAGGGAATGTTGGTTTATAAAACTATATTGTCCACAATGTTATACATCTTCAAAATATGGTACTGTGGTATGCATATTTAGGTACAAAAAGATTTTAAAAATTTCAGAGCTTATAGAGCATATCCAACTTGGAGTCTCACTGCTACAGCTCACTCCATACACAGGGTTAATCAATATGATTGGAGACAGGGAGGTCTACTAAACCAGAGCAGACTGATGATTATATACTTATAGATGACATTGGGCTCCTGGCAATCAGTTGTTTGGTAAGGCCATACCCCAATTTCAAATCACTTCCCTAGATCAATGAGCAACCAACCTACCATGTATCCCCATTTCTGGGTGACTTCCCATGTTCTCACAAAAAAGAGCTAAACCACCACTATACTTGTAGTTACCCCAACAGGGATGAATTTCCATTCTGGTGCCTGTGATTGAAAGAGACACAAATTATATTTATGGTTTTTATGGGAAAACTGATGGTTTCTGCCCAGCAAAAATGGGCACTAGGGAAAATTGGAATATATGCAGCCTTAATTTTAGCACCTGCTATGGATATAGTTTTATCATAGAAATTAGTCTTTTTTATGGAAAATATAAATAAGGTATCTAAGGAGAAAATATGGTACATATTTATTTTCATGGATATTTCTCTTTTATGTGTGGGGGGCTGGGTGAGTAGGGGCACATCTGACGGTGCTCAGTACTTACTCCTGGCTCTGTGTTCAGGGATCAATCCTAGTGGTGCTTGGTGGACTATATGGAGGTGCCAGGGATAGAACAATGGTCAGCAGCTTGCAAGGCAAGTGCCTTACCTGCTGTGTAATTTCACTTTCCCCCATTCTACTTTTTACATATTCTTGAAATCAGCAGAATCAAAGTTTGTGAATTGAAATTCTATGTTTGATTTTTTAATTTAAATTTCTATTTTATGGAGGTAAGATTGCATTATGAAATTTAAGCTTTGGGTATGTATCATTAAAAATCAGCAAATTAATGCTAGATTAAGTGCCCTACTTGAAGTCCACATCTAGTAATTTTAATTTTTTTGCAGTTCCAGAAACTGATCCCAGAACCTCATTCATGCAGGGTAGGTGCCCTGCCACTGAGCTTCATCCAAATCCCCAAAATTCTAGTTTTATCCATATAATTTATGCATATAATTGTCCCCATATGTTCCTTACTTCCTTTCTCATTAGCCACTAATAGGGCTTTGAATCCAAAATTATGTAGGTTGCCTCTGCATACTATAAGTGAGTCAGCCTCAGGAGTGATCCATACATGAGGTTATCACAATTTCAGACTTTTCTGGAACCCTAGTTCAGCATTTCCTGAAGTATATTTGTCAGACATTTTGTATATATGCAATTGGGAGACAAAAAGTGTTGCTTACTTTCCATATATATGTGAAAAGTTTCATGGAAAACAGATCTCTAAACTTTGTCTGATTCATCATTTCCCAGATTGGACTATATTTAGGTCCTTTTTCATGCTAAAGGTCTATGAATTTCCTTCTATATACTTTGGAAGATGCTGAATTGTGTATTCCTCTCACCTTCTGGCTGAATCCCAGAGAGGCTGATTGAATTACCCAAGTTTATGGAGCTAACTGATACCAGAATTAGAATTTTTCTGACTCTGGTAGTTCTTTCCAATACCATATTAACATTCTGTGATGGTAGTCCCTTTGTTCACATCCTTGGCTTTCAATTAACCACTAGTGCAGGATTGCCAGGGGACTTCTAGAGTCTATTAGGAACAGCATCAGGCCACCAGAGTTGATAAATTATTTTATGCCAAAGCAGTAGGAGCTTCTTTTCCCTTCTCCAGAATGTAAGAAAAAAACTCTTTCATTTTCCCCTACTGTTGAGTCACAGTAGAGCTTTATGTACTCATTTGGAAACTAAAGACTGTCTTAACAATACCCAAAGAGTACTTAGAACTTACAATGGCACTGCTGCCCCTAAAGGTTATTATATACAAGCAAACTTTAGATAAGGTACATATACAGAGTTCAGCAGCCCTGTAGCTAATCCAAACAACAACCATTGAAGAACACACCAAGCAATTACACATGAACGCATTCTAAATACCCTCTGGTGTCTGAATTTTATCATGTCCTTTCATCAGAAGCTTATTGGCCTGAAAACTCTTCTTTCTGATTTTCAGTTCTCTCTCTTGCTCATAAATTGCTTCCTTGAGCAATTTGACCCTGTCTGTACCAGCCCTCCCCCAAACACACCCTGATTCCTTGGATCTGTAGCCCTTGAGCATACAGCTTGTCCCATATGGCTGTCCTGAAGTGGCTTTTACAAGTGACAGCTTGGCTATTTAGCTGGGTTATGATAACTTCTACCATCAGAGTGGAGGGGGCTGGCATGAAATCAGCTGTTGCTATTGACTCAATAATTGCAGCACAGGACTGATCATCTTTGGGTATGGAGGGAGGTGTAGATTAAAGAATGACTTTGAGAGTCCTGTCCCTCTGCTTGTACTGAACTTTCACATCCTTTGTCACTGGACTATTGCTACTGTTAGAGTAGAGCAAACCAGATGGTTTTGTTGGCATTGGGGGTGAACTAAGATATGTCAGGTCCCCGGACTCCCAGTCTTGTTCCTGTCCTCAAGGTCCTGCTTCATTTCCTGTCTTCCTTTCCACCAGTCCTTAATTTTTGGTCTTACCTCTAGGAAAGAAGAAATTCAAATTTAAATCCTTAAGGAACTTTTTTGTTAAGAAGAAGAAAAAGACTCTGAAGAGGGTCCATCCCGAGGGAGGAGGCTGCAATCCAGCCTGTCCAGCAGCAATATTAGCATCTCATGCCTGAAGTCAGCTGAGGAAGGTTCACCAAATGAACCTAGGTAAGTCAGGGTGAAAGAAAACATGGTTGGGCCAAAAGCAGACAATTCAATCTAGGCATCCCTTTTGCAATAAAATGACCAATGGTCTTTGATCCTAGGGTCTCGTGAAGCCCTAGCTATGGAAGTTGGGTCTGCAGTCATTGCCAAAGCAAACATGTTCAGGGACCTTTTCTCTGTGTTCCTGTATTTTCTAGTTGACATTGCACAGTTTTTTTTTGGGGGTAGGAACCAGATTAATGTAGACTCCATTCCCAAGAAGCACTGGGTGAGGGTGGCAAATAGGTATGGGAAACTCCCAGTCCTAGTGGAAAAACTTTAGATGTAGATCTTTCCAATTGGGAAGAGCTGGAGGCCTATGAATCTAAGGTTAAAGATGGCTGACTTCACTTTGGGAGCCTAGTCTGCTTTGCTAGCAAAACAAATTCATAAGACTTTCATATCATAATATTAAAAGACTTTTATATTACTAGAAGACTACAGTTCTGGTGATTATCAGGTAAGGTAATGAGCCAGATCTCATGATAATTAAAAACTCAGATAATGAAGCCATCTAGCTGGTTTGAAGAGAAAGTAGGAAATGTTTTTGCGCTTGCTCTAATGCAAAACAAAAATTGGATTCTGGATCCTATAATCAAAAACCACATTTCTCCCTCTATAGTAGGAGATGGGGGACCAGAGTGATAGTCCAGCAAGTAGGGCATTTGCCTTGCATGCAGCTGGCCCATGCCGGCCTGGGTTCGATCCCTGGCATCCCATATGGTCCCTCGAGCACCGCCAGGAGTAATTCCTGAGTGCAGAGCCAGGAGAAACCCCTGAGCAGTGCTGGGTGTGACCCAAAAAAGCAAAAAAAAAGCAGGAGATGGGAGGAAATGTGGCCATTTCCAGAGCCATTATGCTTCTCAGCATCATGCCCATCACTCCCCCAAATTCTCATCTGTTAAACCCCAATTTCCAAATCCAGTTGTGGAAAATCAGGATACTATCTCCGCCTACCATTCCTAGCTCAATTGTATCTTCCATAGTGGAGTTTCACTCCAGTCTATACTCCTGACTTTGTATGCCACACTTACCTGGACTCCACACAGGGTCACCTATGCTGCTCCCCATTCCCTGAGACTCTGCTTGGCAGTTGCAGGACAGATCCCAGCCATTATATTGCCCCCAGAGAGTAATCACTTTGGTCTTTAGAAGAACCTTAATGAAGGCATGGAATGAAGAATATCAGATAGCCTTTTGTGGGGGAAGAATGGCTTTGGAAAGGGAATTGTTTCATATCATACACATCATATAATTATAGACATTCACTTTTATTTTTAAATTTGATTTTCAATGATTACTTTCAAAGTATAGCTTAAGCAGCATATATAAATATGTAACTTTATATGGAATTCAGATGTTCTATTAGATATAGCTTAATGACGTCTTGGAAAAAGTAACAGAATAATAGTCTAAGTAACACATAATACAATTGTTTTAACATGTATGGTATTGAGGGACAAATTAAATGCACTCCATCAACACCAAAGGTTCAAGGCCCCCTACTATTATCTTTATGTCATTTCCATTCTCATTGCTCCCAACACCATTCACCTTTAGCCCCAAATAAGACTAGCTCAACTACAATGCAAGAAGAGGCATGAAAAAGTGGAATTTCAGATCACTTGGTTATTTGTATAAACTGGAACGGCTGTGTCTAAAATTCTACCTCTCCCCTGTATTATTTGACCCTTTGCCTTCAGAATAGTCCATTTGTTTTGTTCTATTAATCATGCTAGGAAGCATTTGTGCATGTGCACCTGAAGTGGGGGCCAGAAAGAGGGAAAGCATAAGAGAACAAACTAGTTCCACTTGGCAAGAGTTCTTTTATGTGGTAGATAGGCTCCCGAGATGTCCTCAGGGGCAATCCTCAGCCTGTATTGTGGCTCTGACATCTTAGTAGTATTTAGGCAGGAACTAAACTCAGAATTTAGGATATATAAGTCCTGTGCTTCAGATCTTTATGCTAGCTTCCTACCTGGAGAAGAATGCTTTCTTAAGGGTGAGAGTTTTGTAATTTTCTTTTAATACACTGCATAAATTAATTTGAAACAAGAATATCACCTCTGAATCTCATTTCTTGTTTAATGTGATTGAGGAGAAACCTTGAGCATGTCACTCAGGGTCAGGAAAGGAGATCAGCTGTTTTTTTCCCTCATTAAAGCAATCATTCATAACAACTTGATCCATACAATAGAATCAGTTTCTATTTATAAGATGTATTAAATTATATTTAATAGAACATCTGAATCCCATTTCTCATTTAGTTTTCTCATGATGACATGTGCTGTGTTGCGTTTAATTAAGGTCAAGATTTGGGTCGGACTTTTTAAATCTATGTTCTCTCTTTTGCCCCCACTGGGGGCATGTCTACTGATAGAGAAGTTTACTACTGATAGATAAGCACTAGATAGATTCAGTGGGCAGGGCTTTGGTGTACAAACTGGACTATGAGATGCAAATGAAAGATTTTGATCAAGGGTGGCTTGGCTCTAAAGATTCAATTCAAAAGCTTCCCTTTGGATGATACATAGTCTAAAAATTAGTTTCCATCCCTCTTGTGGCCTGGGACTGTCTTTCAGTTCCTCTGCACAAAGCAGGTAAATCAAAGTATTCACAGATGATAAATGGGTCCCCCAGACTGATCTGGGTCAGCAGGCCAGAAAGAATCGATGAATGAAAGTGTGTGTCTACATGCATGAACATGTAAATCTAGAATGTCTGGAAACACTTCTTTCAATGCTGCATCACTCATATATGTCCTTCAAGTGCTTATTTAGATCAGAGATTTCCAGACTTATTTGACCTACTGCCCCCCCCCTATTTAGGTGAGAAAAGTATTACTCAGCAATATCCATCAGGATATTTCTTAAGTTGAAGTAACAGACCCCCCCACCACACACAAGTGCCTATGAGGATATTGCAACTCTCCTAGATGAGATTATTCCAGTGTGTCCCCAGGGAGCAGTATCATTAGGAAACATTGAATTGTAGATTCCTGTTACTTTTCTTCCAAACTGCTATTTTATACATGTATTTTAATAAAATAGTAGAGTATGTTGCCTGTACAAGCAGGATCACTGGAGCAGCTGAGTTTTATTGGATAAAGGTGGGTAAGAGTTGAATATAACATGACTGACATTTGCCTCCTCTCTTCTCTCTTACCATGATCTTCTTGCTGTAGGCACCATTTTAATCTGCATAGCACCAGATTATCATGGTCATATATCCCTAGAAATGTAAATGTGGTTCCAATGTCCTTGGCAACCTTGCTGACCTTTGTTCTTATTTACTTTTTGTTTATGGTCATTCCAGTGGGAGTGCATCTTAATAACGTCCTGATTTGAATTTCCATATTGACTAATGGTGTTGAGAATCTTTTCCTATATTGCCCACTTGTTTGTCTTTATTATTAGTATCATTATTATTGTTGTTGTTATTGTTATTCATATTATAATGTGGGCAGAGTGACATGGCTGCAGTGAGCAGCAACAGTGTGGTCGGGAGCCATTGGCTTGCGGCCCCGTCCCAGGCAACTCTGAGGGGCCTCAGACCCTGCCCGCGGGGTCACACGATTACTGACACCTGGCAGTCATCTTTCTTTACCATCTTTGCCACCACCATGTTCTCCGCGCCAACAAGGACCGCCAGTGGGACGACTGGGGTGCTTCATGTGTCCTCCGGCTATGTGGAGTGGCTGAAGGGTATGTCCTGTTTGTCAGGGCTGAGAGCAACATCACACTTGGCGATGTTAAGGGGTTATGCTTGGCTCTGCACTCAGGAATTACTCCTGGCAGTGCTTAGCCCAGCAAGCTACTAAAAGTATACTGCCCGCACGACAGAGCCTGGCAAGCTGTCTGATGCATATTCAATATGCCAAAACCAGCACTAAGAAGGATGAACAAGGAGGGCCTGATAAAATTTCAGGACCATACTAAGCTGCCAAGACGAAGAAGGACTAAAATGAGGGAAGGGAACCGGGGATGTTGTTGGTGGGAGATGGGCACTGGTGGAGGGACGGTGCTGAAACACTGTATGACCAAACCCAAACATGAACTTTTTAATTGTATATCTTTTATTTGTATGGAGATGGGCACTGGTGGAGGGACGGGTGCTGAAACACTGTATGACCAAAACCCAAACATGAACTTTTTAATTGTATATCTTTTTTATTTGTATATCTCACGGTGGTATAATAAAATACTTAAAAAAATACACCACGAATAAAAAAAAAATCAGATGGGCTGAACAAGTAATGCTATTTGAGACGACCGCGGACTAGAGCCGTTACCGACTGGATCCCATGGAATGTCAAAAGATCACGTAGCCACCCACCTACAAGATGGTCAGACTTCCTTGTCAAGACCCTGAAGGAACAGTTTGAGGCTCTTCATATTCCTGAATCAACCAGATGCCATTGGGCTACATTGGCAGGTGATAGGTCCAATGGAAATGTTACTGACGCCTGCTCGAGCAAATCCATGAATAAAGGGATTCAAGTGATCAAGGATATATATATATACATATATATGTATATATATATTTTAAACTCCAAAAGGACACAATTACTCTGATAGAACTTTTTAACCAGATTTTTTAATCATACTAAAATAACTGAAAATAATTGAAGTACAGAGTAATAGTTTTTCATATTTGAGGTCTTGGTTTTAATTCAACACCAATAAGAGAAAAGGTATAATAATCATAATAATTGTGATAATAATAATAGAGATAAAACTCAAATATTAGGGGCCAGAGCGATAGCCCAGCGGGTAGGGCATTTGCCTTGCAGCGGCCGGCTTGTGCCAGCCGGGTTCGATTCCCGTATCCCATATGGTCCCCAGAGCACCGCCAGAGTGATTCCTGAGTGCAGAGCCAGGAGTAGCCCCTGAGCATTGCCAGGTGTGACCCCCAAAAAAAAAGCAAAAAAACCTCAGATATTATTATAAGATAGGTTTAGAAGCAATAATGAACTATTGTAAAAAGTGACTATAATTTGTAAAAATTGCAGATGCTGAAGCTTATGTTTTTATGTTCTTTCTTTTCTAGCTCTCTAATTTTCCATAGCAGCAGCAGGTAAATAACATAACAATTCTTTTCATCTTAATATCTAGTACTCAGTGAAAGCACAGAAACATTCATTTTAGGAAAAATCTATAGAGGTGGGCTTTTATTCTTATTGAAAATCTCTATTTGATCCCAAATACAGTGTGTCTTTCATTTAAATACTGTGTTGTTGGACTGGTGGGTGGTTCAATGGTGTGTGGAGCATAAGCTTTGCATATAGGAGCCCTGGGTTTAGTCCCTAACTCTGCATGGTTCTATGAGCACCCTTTGTAAGTGACCTCTGAACCCACCAGTGTGACTATAAAGCAAAATAAACCCAAAATGTAAAAAATAAAATAAAATAAAATGACAGTCTGTACTTTCAATGCACCTACACTGGCAACGGAAGCATATATCTAGGGACCTGTTGATGCAAGCGCAAAAGATCAAGTATGACATCATTGGTCTGACTGAGACAAGGAGGCGCCAATCGCATCACGCCGCTTTTGACACAGGAGAAGAACTCTTCCTAGGAACATGTGACAAAAGAGGCATCGGTGGTGCCAGTGTCTTTGAAAACACTAACATGGCCGTGAACATTAATTCATTTGAATGCCTAGCAAATCGGATAAGACGATTACATTTGAAGAGATGTGGCCTACTGCCATCAGTTTCTATCTTCGTTGTCTACGCACCAACATCCACATAAAAGGAAGAAATTGAGAAATTCTACATGGAACTGGAGGAGTTCTAAAAAAAAGATCGCACCTTCTACAAAATCATAGTTGGTGATTTTAATGCCAAGATAGGACAGAGAAGATCAGCTGAAGAGCTCCACATTGGGACCCATAGCCTAGAATGGAACGAACAGGGTGAGAGACTATCTGAGTTCATCATACCCACAAGACCATTCATGCAAACTCACAGTTCCAGAAGGCTGAATCGAAACGTTGGACATGGGAACTCCTGGTGGACAGTTTCACAATGAAATTGACCACATCATCTTCAATCGATGGTTTTGCCTGACCTATGTTGCTGTCATCCCCAAATTCCAAACAGGATCAGACCACCGTCTACTTTTGCAAAATTCTACTTCATGTAACGGGAGAAAAGGCTGCAAAAGTTTAAGAAGAGAACTACCAGAATGACCACCAACTGGGAACTCTTTGGCACCAATGCGCAACAAGGGAAGATACCATCATTTATGACATCGATGAAGAATACAACTGACTGATTCAGCACCTCCATGATTGTGCGAAGAATGCTGAGAGAGAAAAATTCGCAAAAGGACGCCTATCTTCAAAAACACTTGAGCTCATTCTCCAACATGGCAAGTCGCGAGCCTCAGGCGACCAAATGCTAATGTCCAAGCTTGCAAAGCAGTGCAGAGAAGCGATAAAGGAAGACCTCAGATAGAGAAGAGCAGAAATACTAGAAGACGCAGCAGAAACCAGGAAAAGCATTCGCAACACTCACCTGTCATTCACCAATTATAAGACCAAAATGACTGCCCTCCTGACACCCTGATGGATCTATCACATCTTCCAGAAAGGCAATGGGAGAGGATTATCCATGACTTCTACTCAGATCTCTTTGATAGCCATGTCCACCTGCCCACATACCAAATTCCACAGGAAGGATATGCCGTTCCCAATGTTTTCTCTTTTGAAATCCGACATGCCATTTCGTCGGTAAAGAAGGGGAAAAGCAGCAGGCCCAGACAAAGTCAGACCCGAACATCTGAAGAATCTGCCATCGTTACTCATCAATACACTGGCTCGGCTCTTCACACACTACCTGTCTGAATGCAAGGTGCCCTCCCAATGGAAAACCAGCAGGACAGTTCTACTATTATTCAAGAAGGGAGATATTCACGACATTGGCAACTTTTGCCCCATCTGCCTGTTGTCTGTCATCTACAAGCTGTTCACTTGAGTCATTCTGAACAGGATTGGTAGAACATTAGATGGAGGGCAACCATGCGAGCAAGCTGACTTTGGAAAAGGATTCAGCACAATCGACCATATCCACACGGTAACAAGCTCATTGAAGTTTGTAGGGAGTTCCAGATGCTGCTCTGTCTCATATTCATTGATTTAAAGAAAGCCTTTGATTCTGTGGAGACTGAAGCAGTCATCGAAGCCCTAGCCAAACAGGGCATTCAAACCCAATACATCAAGATCCTTTGTGAGCTGTATTACGGACTCACCACCAGGATCTCATCATTCTACAAAGAAGTGATCATAGATTTTCAAAAGAGGGGTTCGGCAGGGGTGATACCATTTCACCAAAACTCTTCAGCACCACCCTTGAGAACATCATGTAACAATTAGAATGGGAATGAATGGGAGTGAAGATAGATGGTCAGCAACTACACAACCTCCGCTTCACTGATGACATGGTTCTAATAACACCAAACATTAGCCAACTGGCACAAATGCTGGCTGACTTTGACCGAGAATTTGGAAAGATAGGTCTACAGCTGAATCTCAACAAAACTATGTTCATGAGAAATGAACTAGTTCCAGAGGCACCATTCACCTCGATGGAACAAATATCTCTGAACGCAGCAATTATGTGTACCTAGGTCGAGAAGTCAACATGATGAACGTCCTAAAACCTGAGCTGCGGCAGGAGGAAGAGAGCGGCATGGAATGCCTTCAAAAGCATCAAGAAATAGCAAAATAGCAAAAGACAAAGAACCTCTGACTCTGGGCAAATCTCTTCCACTCTACCGTTCTCCCTGCATTAACATACACCTCAGAGACCTGGGCCCTATGAAAGGAGGGATGAGAATGATATTCAGGTCTCCCAAAGAGGAATCAAAAGAGCTATGGTTGGTATATCATGCCTCACTCAAGTGAAAGAAGGAATCCAGAGCTCTGACCTCCGTCGCTGTTCCAGAGTAAGGACACTCTCTCGCTTGCCAAGGCATCGAAAATCAGATGGGCTGGGCATGTAATGTGATTTGGAGATGACCGCTGGACTAGAGCCGTTACCGACAGGATCCCACGGGATGTCAAAAGATTACGTGGGCGCCCAACTACAAGATGATCAGACTTCTTTGTCAGGACCCTGAATGAATGGTTTGAGGCTCTTCGTATTCGGAAGCAACCAGATGCCATTGGGCTACACTGGCACGTGATAGGGTCAAATGGAAATGTTACTGGTGCCTGCTCGAGCAAATCGATGAATAATGGGATGTCAAGTAATCAAGTGATCTTTGAATTGGTAATACCTTATTGAGGGTTTTTGAACCTTTATTATTTTCCACATAAAAGGTCTTCCTATCTTTATTTTTTGTATATAAAAATACATTTTATTATTATTAGTTTTAGTTTAGCACCATGAGATAGACATTTACAAAGCTGTTCATATTTGGGTTACTGTCATACAATACAATGTTCCAGCAGCCATCCTTCCACCATTGCACATTTCCACCATTAATGTCCCCTTCTCCCCCTGACTCCCAGCCTGACTCTAAGACAGGCACTTAGAACCTTCCTCCTCCTCCTCCTCCTCCTCCTCCTCTTCTTCTTCTTCTTCTTCCTCCTCCTCCTCCTCCTTCTCCTCCTCCTCCTTCTTCTTCAACATCATTATATTCTTCGCTTTCATCATCTTCCCT
>JAJIBD010034138.1:0-24041 GCA_021461705.1 Cryptotis parvus
TGGGTAGCATATTCTTGTAGTCATCTCTAAATCCAGCATTTATTGATGAACTGCATGGCCGCAAAGTGGCCATGCGAGCCGGGCTGAGATAGGCTGGTCTGCTGGGTGAGAGTTCTGATGAGGGGGAAGTCTGGATGTGGAAAAGGGAGGCCCCTCATGGAGTGGGGGTCGTCTGGCTTGTTGCAAGGCTCTGCTGGGGTGGCGGGCCAGGGCTGGAACCCGCCATCCCTCCCTGGGCTTCTGGAGTGGCTGGGCACAGGGAGAGCCAGTAGCAGCTCTGCCCCATGTCTGTCTATGCAGTACTAGGGATTAAACGTGGGACTCCTGCATGCAAAGCAGGATCTCAGCCTGTTGATCTATTGCTCTGGTTTTTTTTTTTAATTTTAAAGTTTGTTAATTTTTTTTTTTTTGCCCGATGGAATTACCTATACTGACTGGAAAATTTGAGTATGACTTGTAAAATGATCCATTTTCAAGGTTGTTAAGCATCAGGTATTATGACTATTTAAATAATTAAAATCCCAGTAGGATAGCACTCTATAGTTAGTAATCAAAATCACAGTGACATGAAATTTTTATTAATTTGAGTGGCGGTGATTTAGAATTTCATTGAATCTGAACAGGAATCTTGTCTATGTAACAATTCTTTTGAATAAACCTTAGTGTCTGACTAGGGGAAATTAGTATGCAATCAACTTCAAATTGTTGTGAGAGTGCTTTTATTTTATTTATAAGTCAGTTGAGATAAATTTGAGTTAATTTTTTAATGTGTCACATTGTTTTATTACTATTTCTTCCTTTTTAACATTTTTCTAATAGTTTTTTATTGGGTAATTTCTTTTAGTCTCAAGGACTGTTTTTCTTGTTTCAATTTTAATAATTTTAGGTTTTTACAGTGGAAATTCTTATCCAGAACCTGCTTTTATAATCCAATTCCTGGAAACCTATTCCTATGCCTCCTCCCAAAGAAGCGAGGATCTCTCAGGGAAGAAGACTAGAAGACCTGTGATAAGTCAGCCACACAGGTCATCACCATTGGTAATTCATAAAGCCAAAAGCAATCTTTGCCTCGAAACCCTGTGCAAAATACAAAGATAGTGGACTAAATGCAGTACAAAAATGGTGGGAAGTTGCATGCTTTTAATTTTAAAAATCAGGAAGTACTTTTGCACTGCTCAGTTACTCAGTGATTCAAGGTTTAATGTAATTAGTGACAACTTCAAATTTTGCATTTCTATATGAAATCTTTATAGTAAAATGAGGAACATATTTTCTATATTTTCATTTTTATAAAGGTTTCATTGTTGATCTTGGCTTTGCAGAATAAGTGTCTGGGTGTCTCATTATTGAGTTTTAATTAGCGTCTTTTTAAAACTACTGTAAAGTCAATAAAACTAACAGTTTTTCCTATGTTTTTCTTTCATACTCCATGTTGTTTGTGTTTTATGTTTATAAAATATAATATGGTTAAAATTAAATTATTTATTTCTAAACTGTGAAATAATTTCTAGGAAAACCCAGAAAGGTTAAATATCCTATATTAATGAAACTCTGTCTCATGATTTTTGATATGCTTTTAAATGCAAATAACTAACTGGAGATGTATTTCATAATAAAAAGAAAGGCTGGTGTTTTTGAGCCACACTCAGCCGTGCTCTGTGCTCAGGAGTCACCGTTGGCAGTGCTCAGGGCCGCAGAGGGTGCCAAGCACTGAACCTGGATCTCCTCCATGCAAAGCAAGCACCCAGCCTGTTAGACTCTCACAGCCTAAGAGTTGAGGTGTTTGAAAGGTAAGTTAATTTTTCATTCTCATGGAGGTAACCATTATTCTGCATCATCGTATGTATTTCACCCCTCTCAAAAGTAAGACGCAACAGAATACCCAGCACCCTGTGCCAGCGTCCTTACCTCACAGTCTTGACTCCGCTAGCAATTGTGCCCCTGTCTATTAACTAAAGGGTGTTTAGCAGCCTCAGCATTGTAGAATGAATCTGAAAGGAAAGTTTAAAAAATTTTTTTTTGTACTGGGTCTCAGATTGATGAGTAGTGATTTTTTTTTTATATTGAATCACTGTTAGATACACAATTACAAAGTTGTTCATGACTGAGTTTTAATCATATGATGTTCCAGCACCCATCCCTCACCAGTGTACATTTACCACCACCAGTGTCCCTAGTTTCCCTCCAGCACGCACCCGCCGCCCCCTCGTGCCGTCTTTGGCAGACACTTTCTCTCCCTCTCTCCCTCTCTATTCTCTCTCTCTCTCTCTCTCTCTCTCTCTCTCTCTCTCTCTCTCTCTCTTTCCCCCTGCTTCTCTCCTCCCCTCCCTTATTTCCTTTTAGGTACTGTGCCCTGCAATACTGAAACGATATCATGCATATCACTTTACCTTCTTTCGGCACTTAGTTCTTGTCTAGTGTGATCATTTTCAACTCTCATTGTCTTATGGTTTCTTCTCTGTACTAACTGCATGCCCCGGTCATTCGTGTCAGGCCGTTCCTCCTGTCCTCCTGGCCCTCATTTCTATTGTCTTTGGTTAGAATTATCATACTATTTTTTATATGTAGTAATTTTGAGACACTAATAAAATTTCATAGCTTGCTGTCAAAAATCATATTAACTATAATGAGGTTGTGTGCGGTTATCTGGGAATTATTATTATTATTATTTGGCTTGGGGCTGCACTTGGTGGTGCTCAATTGATATGCCCGACTCGGTACGAAGGTATTGTTTAGGGGACCGTGCACTGCCAGAAAATTTTTCTTTTTTTAATTTTTTTTATTGTACCACTGTGCCACATACAAAAATGTTCATGATTGACATTGTTCCAGCACTTGTCCCCTCCACCAGTGCCGTATTCCCATCACCAATGGCCCTAAATTCCCTCCCCTTCTCCTAGCCTGCCTCTATAGCAGGCACTTTTTCCCTCCTCCTCCTCTCTCTCTCTCTCTCTCTCTCTCTCTCTCTCTCTCTCTCTCTCTCTCTCTTTTTCTCTTACACATTGTGGCTTGCCCTACAGACATTTAAGGATTATCATATAAATTCCTTTGTGTACATTCAACCTCCGGCATTGGTTGTAGTCTGGCATTACCATTTCCACAATTAGTAGAACACTGGTATATATTTATATCCCAGTAATGAATGCAATCATTCTATATTTGTCCTTTTCCTTCTACTAATTTCACTCAGCATGATAATCTCCATGTTCATCCATTTGCAGGTAAATTTCATGACTTCATCTTTTCTGACAGCTGCATAGTGTTCCATTGTGTAGATGTACCATAGTTTATTTAACCAGTCTTCTGTTCTTGTGCATTTAGTTGTTTCCAGATTCTGGCTGAACTGAATAGAGTTGCAATGAATATAGAAGTGCAGATAGTGTTTCTGCTGTGTGTTTTTGGGTCTCCAGGCTATATTCCCAGGAATGGTATTGCTGGGTCAAATGGGAGCTCAATACCTAGTTTTTTGGAGGAATATCCATATTGTTTTCCCAAGAGCTGGACCCGTCAGCACTCCCACCAACAGTGATGAGAGTCCCCTTTCTCCTGCATCCACGCCAGCACTGGTTGTTCTTGCTCTTTTGGATGTGTGCCAGTCTCTGTGGTGGGAGATGATACCTCAAGTGTTGTTTGATTTGCATCTCCTTGATGCTTGCACTGCCAGAAGTTGAACCAAGCCTCCCCCATGCAAAGTAGCACTTTGACCTCACTCTGGAGCTTAATCAATGCATTATGTTAAACTGTTAAGTGATAACTTACTAAGGTAGGTGTCACTGACCTTTTCAATATGTACAAGCTAAGAATAGTAGAAAGGATTTGTCAGCATTATTTTTATTAAGATTTAAAAATCTATCTTTTTAAGGGGATGATCAAGAAATGAAAATTTGTTGTGGCTATATAAAGTTCATTAAGTTCATTTAAAGTGACAGTTACTTAAATACATTTTTTAAATTCTGCTGCATTAGGCATTTGTCAAGTTTCAGGAATTAACCTGTGAATTCCTTGGTGAATGCAAGGAAACAGGAGTAGGGAGGGATATTTTGAAGATGTCTATATTATAAGAATCGCTATAGAAAAATTTCATTTCTAAGCAGAAGACAGTTTGGAAAAGAAATATCGTAGGATTGGCTGGTCAAGATATTGGTGAGATTTTACCTAACTGTCCTCAGAATCTTAGTAGATACGGTGAAAATGCTAGATGAATATCCTCTGAAAAACTCAGTGGAGAGAGAATGGAGACTTTTCCAGGGCCACAATAAAATTCAGTATTAGAGAGTACTGTACATAATACCTGAACCTTTAGGGATTTTAGGTATAGTTATTATAGCTCAAAAGCCTTAATTTCACATTGTAGATAAAACCACTGGGGCAATTTTAAAAAATATAAATATAATCCTAATAATACTTTCAGTTCAGGCTCACTCTGCCTTTGGAGCAGCCCCGCATCTCCCTCTTGGGATGTGTATTTTTCTCTCTCTCTCTCTCTCTCTCTCTCTCTCTCTCTCTCTCTCTCTCTCTCTCTTTCCCTACCCTTCCCGTCCTAAAACCTCCATAATAAAAATTTTTACTTAACTGCTAAAAAAAAAAATTTTAGTTCAAGAAGCAATCAATTAGTTTTGTCAAAATTAATTGAACAGAGCCTGGAGCGATAATCCAGCAGGTAGGATGTTTGCTTTGCAGGCAGCTGACCCAGGTTCTATCCCTGGCATCCTATATGGTCCCCTGAGCACCACCAGGAATATTTCCTGAGTGCAGAGCCAGGAGTAGCCTCTGAATATTGCCAAATGTGACCTAAAAAAAGAAAAAAAAGAAATTAATTGAACATTTACTCTGATACGTATTTTTATATTGATTTAAATATGAATAATTAAGTCAGCTAGTATTTACCAACCTAGGTAGAAAAATATATAATTATTAGGATATGAAATAAATGCTATAACGTGTTATGCTTAAATTCATGTTTTAAATCATAGTTCTGTGCACTTTGATAAGGCGTACTTCCGTCTGGGAAGCAATTAAAGGCTCCAAATGAATTGGACTTGAGCTGGTGAAGAATATTAGGAATTCCTCTACCTGGATGGTGAATTGGCCAGCATTCATGGCCATGTAGTGAGCAGAAGCTGAGAGAACAGTAGAGGTTAAAGACCGCTGCAGAGTTTTTACCTGCTGCTGTAGGCCTGTGTTTGATTTTTGCTTCCCCACTGATACATATATTTTTTTACTATCTAAAAAAATATTTATTATCTAGATCATTATCAAAAGTTCACTTTTATTAATGAAGACTTCTTCAACCCAGTAAACATAACTAATTACCCTGAGATTTATTTTTTTGGGTGGGGGCTTTTTGGGTCACATCCTCAGTACTCAGGGGTTGCTTCTTGCTCTGTACTCAGGAATTGCTCCCTGACAGTGCTGGGGACCATATGACATTATGGGGATCTAACCCTTGTCAGCCACCTGCAAGGCAAATGCCCTACCCGAGACTTCTGTTTTTATCCTGTATCAAATTTTCATAAAGTCAAGGTTTTAGGCATTTGCAAGATACAGCAGTTGGAACCTCCTTGTTGAGGTTTTTTTAAATAGCTTTTTGTCAGAGGAAAAGAAAAGTGCCTGCTATAGACGCAGGCTGGGAGTGGGTGGGAGGGAATGTGGGGACATTGGTGGTGGGACTGGGGCACTTGTGGAGGGGATGGCTGCTGGAACACTGTATGACTGAGACCCAATTATGAACATCTTTGTAATTGTATATATATCTCATGGTGGTATAATAATTTAAAAAAATGGAAAAAAATAGCTCTTTGTCTTCCACTACTACTTAGTTTGGCATTGCTTTAGAATATCCAGATAATCTCCAATGTCAATGAATTCATCATTTTATACAGACACTAACAAGATGTTTAACTGAGTGTTTTTTGGGTCCTGGCTTTAAAAGTTCCCTTTTTTTTTTATTCTCTTCATTCCATCCCTCAATCTTATATCCATGGCCCTATATGTGCTGCCTCCAAAAGTATCTTCCAAATCGACTTCTCTATATTACTATGTTTCTTCTGCCACCATAACCATCGTGATTTCTTTTTTTTGGATATTGCAAAATTCTCTCAATGAATCTCTCTCCTTCCTGTTTTTGGTCACAGTAAGTCAATTTTGTCACAAAGCCATAGTGATCTCAAAGTCTAAGCCGGATTATGACAATTTACTGTGTAGGAATCCCTCCAGAAGTTTTGTAATGCAATTTAAGGATAAAAGAAATTATCACAAACGTGTGGGAGTCAGAGGCTAGGTAAGACAGAGAATGGAACAGTGTGCTAATAATTGCCAAAAGTGCTAATACCAACCTAGAACTGAGCATTAAATACAGTCAAAAGATACACATGTCATCATCATTTTAATGTACGTATTGTAATCCACAATGTGGAAGGGAAGGAAGAGAGAAAGAGATAGAGAGAAAGAGAAATAAATAAAGAACCTGCCATAGAGGCAGGCTAGGGGAGGGGGAATCGAGGACTTTGGTGGTGGGAAATGGGCACTGGTGGAGGGATGGGTGCTGGAACACTGTATGACCGAAAACCCAAATATGAACATCTTTGAAATTGTATATCTCACGGTGGTATAATAAAATATTTTAAAAAATTGCAACCAATCCAACTAAATGATATGGCAAACCAAAAAATTTTTTTTTTTTGGCTTTTAGCCAAATAAATAAAAAGTTTTAGACAGAAATCTACATTTTAGAGCATTGAATGTATGCAGTGGGATAAATATGATAACCCCCTAAATGTATATATGGCAAGCCACAATGTGTAAAAAAAGGTGGAAGAGAGAGAGAGGAGAGAGAGCGAGAGGGAGAGAGAGAGAATTGAGAGAGAGAGAGAGAGAGAGAGAGAGAGAGAGAGAGAGAGAGAGGAAGAAACTGCCTGCTATAGAGCTGGGCCAGGGGAGGGTGGAGGGGAATTTGGGGACATTGGTGGTGAGAAAATGAGCCCTGGTGTAGGGCTGGGTGCTGGAGCACTTGCATGTCTGCAACTCAATCATGAACCTTTGTAATTGTATATCTCCTAGGGGTACAATAAAAATATTTTAAAAAAAAAAAAAATTAAAGCTACTCAATTCAGGATTATCTGTCATCTGGCTTTTTTTTTTTTTTTTTTTTGCATGGGGGTGGGGGCCACATCTGGCGATGCTCAGAGTTACTCCTGGCTCTGCACTCAGGAATTACTCCTGGCTGTGCTCAGGGGACCATATGGGATGCTGGGGACTGAACCCGGGTTGACTGCGTGCAAGCAAATGCCTGCTCCACTCTCACTCCGGCCCTTCATCTGGCTGTCCTGATTTCCCTTCCTCTCTCTACCTTGACCATACTGGCCTATTTTTTGAAATACATTGAACTAATTCCCACTCCTAAGGGATTTTGTACTGTCTATTGCCTCTGTAATCCTTTCCTGGATTTAAGAAGGTCTAGCTCATTTCAGGAAGAAAGGAAGGGGCTTAGAGGTTTCTCCCAGTAGTGCTTAGGGAAGTGATGCTAGCTAACGCTGGAACCCGAGACTCCCTCTGTACAAGGCATGGACTCCAACCCCTTGAGCTATCTTTCCGGTCCCTCAGCTGTGTTCTTTAATTCCTCTCTGACCTTTATTTTCTTGATATCAGTTACTGTGTTGATTTAGATAAAATTGAATGAAAGCTAAGGAGCAGAGTAGGGTTTATTGATGGTGAGTTTTGTTGTGGAGGGTAACCTTCAAATATCTGGAAGTTTCTTTTAAGATTTACAATTTCTTAAAGAATCTACTTTTTTTTGTGTAGATATGGAATACTATGCAGCTGTTAGGAAAAATGAAGTTATAAAATTTGCCTATAAATGGATGGACATGGAGAAGATTATGTTGAGTGAAATTAGCCAAAAAGGAGAGATACAGATACAGAATGACTGCATTTATCTGCATAACATAAATATATATGTACATATTATGATACCAATATCCAAGATCAAGTGAAACATATATCAGGAGGTCTTGTCAACGGTGGAAATTATCACAAACGTGTGGGAGTCGGAGGCTAGGGTAAGACAGAAAATGGAACAGTGTGCTAACAATTGTCGAGGGTACTAATGCCAACCTAGAACTGAGCATTAAATAGGAGGCAAAGGATACACATGACAACCCCTTTAATGTATGTTCTGTAATCCATAGTCTGGATGGATTACAGAGAAAGAGAGAGAAAGGTAAAGAAGTAAAAGAACCTACCATGGAGGAGGGGCTGGGGGAGGGGGGAGGGAACCGGGACGTTGGTGGTGGGAGATGGGCACTGGTGGCGGATGGGTGCTGCAACACTGTATGACCAAAACCCAAATATGAACTTTTTAATTGTATATCTTTGTAATTGTAAAAATAAAAAATAAAAAAAAAAGAATCTACTTTTTTTTTTTTTTTTTTGCCTTTTTTTTGGGCCACACCTGGCAATGCTCAGGGTTACTCCTGGTTCAGCACTCAGGAATTACTCCTGGTGGTGCTCAGGGGACCATTTGGGGATACCAGGGAACAATCCCGGTGGGCAGCATGCAAGACGAAGGCCCTCCCTGCAGGACTATCACTCTGGCCCTGGATCTACTATTTTTGACATCATATTCCACCACCGCTATGTAAGTTCATCTATCTGTCCAGCTTCACTCACCATTAAATCTCAAAGAGAGGTAAACTAGTGGCAAAATTTCCTGGATGCACGGATTCCTAACTGAAAACTCCAGAACGACCTTGGGAGAGAATGGACCAAGTTCCTACCCATGCCAAAGCCCTGGCCACTGCATTCACAACCTGACTCCACCGCCTCATATCTGAGCTCCCTCGAGATGCCAAACTGCCAAAAAATTTCAGGTACGCTTGGGATTTTAGGCCGAAGCCTCTCTGGCTTTCTTGGAGTAGGGGCGGTGACCTTCCTTCACCCTCCACCCCCACCCCTCAGTTCAACCCCCAAGTGCTTCGGCCCCAGCAGCCACACCTACATTCCACCACCACCAACATGTAAGTTCTCTGGTCAATTAAATATTCTGGACATTGGGAAGCCACATCTACAAACTTTCCCTAACATCCCAATACTTTGGGTTTTCTGGAAAGATATCTCCAAACTTCGACAATGCTAACATCCCTGTAGGACACCAGATGGGATGGGAATGTAACATAGAAGCCAACTAAGCTGGATTAACAGAAGGTTGAACTAGAAATAACAGTTTAGTAAATCTTCAGATAAGGACTTCCTGTCCCCGTGGTAAAATGTAACAATTTTCACAATTTTTCTTTTATTGAATTATTTTTAGGTAATTCCATTAGCCGTTTAGAGGTAACTAGCAATATTAAATGAATTCTTCAGGCCTGTTACTGGGGCAGGTTTGAGGCGTGATTGGTTGAAAATGACTATTTTGGTGGAGGGCAGGTCACAGTGGTGGAGTGGGATTAGAGTTTCAATATTGAATACCTGTAACAAATCATAATGAAGAGCTTTGTAAATTTTGTGTTTAAATAAAGTATGTGTGTGTGTGTGGGTTGGGGGGTTCTGTTCTTCCCCAGGGGGTATCAGCCAGTGACCAGCATTTCTGAGTAGAATTGGGGTTGTGGCTCCGTGCGTTGCTGTTCATTATGTAAGCTGTTACTTGTGTTTTGGCTGGTGTGTAGAAGCTTTGTTCTCCATGGTACATGGATGGTATCTGCTAGGAGACCTTACAGAGGCTTATAAAAAGTTGGTTTTCTCTTCACAGTCTGCAGCCTTTAAATTAAGCTAAGAGGGGGAAAAGAAAAAGGCATCCAGATTGAAATAACTTGTTTTGTCACTTGTTTTCCTGTTTTCATCAATTTGCTCAAGCGGGTCCAGTAACGTCTCCAGTGGGAAAAAGAGGTCCATTATTTGTTGAATTTTTGGCCGAGTACACATGGGTAGCTTGCCTGCTCTGCAGTGGCTCTGGGTTCATCCCAGGGCCCAGTCTTTTTTAATGTCAGACCATCAACCATCAGGCCCCATGGGCAGAGCTGGGAGGTGTGGGCAAGCCTGTCTCCTGTCTGCCACCTGCCAACACAGCCAGGCACCACAGCCACACCTGCAAAACCCCGAGGGGGCAGGAGATAAAGTGGTATCATTTAAAAAAAGAGGAAAATGTTGCAGTCATCATACATATGAGGAAAAAGTTGAAGTCTTTAATTATTATGATACTTAC
Source organism: Cryptotis parvus (assembly GCA_021461705.1). Taxonomy (NCBI): domain Eukaryota; kingdom Metazoa; phylum Chordata; class Mammalia; order Eulipotyphla; family Soricidae; genus Cryptotis; species Cryptotis parvus. The sequence continues at coordinate 10,199 of JAJIBD010034138.1, forward strand.
CCCATTATTTTTGTCCTTGTAGTTTTGTAGCTTTATGTGAATGAAATATATTTGTGTGGCGTGAGAGAGAGTATAAGAATGAAATTCTTTTCAACATCATCTTAGAGAAGTTTAGGGAGGAATGAAGATAATTTTGTGATTTAGCTCTGTGTTCAATTTTAAAATCTTAAGTCGAGCTATGAAACATTGACATGCAGAAGCTTGTAGACATAGAGATTTCTTGTCTAGATGGAAGTTTTAGGATTTCAGGAATATTTAGATCTCATCAGTATAACATAACATTGGTGTCGGGAGCAATGGATAATACTTCCCAGGAGGAGTTAGAAGCGTGAAAAAAATTACTGGCTTACAGTTCTAAAAAGTTTCAGGGATGTACTACATACCGTGTGTACAGGGAGTGCATGAGACTTCCTGTGGAACCGGAGAAAAGATAGCTCAATGGCCTAAGGACATGCTCTGTAGGTGGGAGGCCCCTACTCTCTCTGAGGCTTCCTTAATTTTCCCAAGAGTGCAGGCTGGTAATGGGCTTTTTCAGTCCCCACTCAAGTGACTCCCTGCACTCACCACCAAGTTGTATTTTACTATCAAAATTAATACTCTAGGCACTATGGAGGAGAACACAAGGAACTGAGAGCAGGCTTTGCATTCTACAAGTCCTGGTTCAACTCCCAACCCGGCGTGGTCGACCAGCAGTCATTGGAAGTGATCCATGAGCATCAAGCTGGAGGGTAACCTTTAAGAACTTCAACGCATGCTGGCCCAAAGTCCAGAATAAAACAAACAAGAAAATGATCCCCCCACCCACTCAGCCTACCGAGTTCCTTTTAAAGATTCCGTACCACTAGGTTTTACTAGGAATAATTGCTCCTGCTTATCAAGTATGTACTGTGTGCTGAGCGAGGAACAGATAGACAGAGCTAGTCTGTAGGATAAGAGCATGAATTTAAGGCGCGTGAGAGAAAGAAGCCGTAGGAGAGAAAATGAGAAGATCCGGAGATAAAAAGGAGTGTTTCCACTGTGAGAGAGCATTTCGATGACATAAACGCCACCTCAGCATTCAAATGGATTGACTGAGAGACCCCAGATTCCCACATTATTCCACTAGAGTTTGTTCAGTTCCAGCACTTAGAGCTTTTGAGACAGAGAAGATGGTTGACAATAAGAGCCAACTTGGTCCTGAACTAAGCCAGAGGACCAGTTGACTTTAAAGACACAGCTATGAGGACACAGCGAGAAAGAAGGTAATCAACATTTAGGAAGTCCAGGAAAGTCTCCAGGGGAGAGTTAATTAATTTGGAAATCTAGTTTTTGAGACATCAGATAAACAAAGTGAGAAGTGGATCATTTAGAAGGTCAACAAGAAATTGGATCTGAATGACGGTATGACCACACGCTACAGCCTTTCTTTTTTTGGGGAAAACCAGGGAGACATCATTAGAGAGCTTTTGAACATTAAGGTACTTCAACTAACTTGTAAAGCTTAACAAAATTCTATCCATTTAGGGAGATTTTTCTAAAGTCTTGGTCATTCCTATAAAAAATCTTTAAATTTCTTCCCGGGAAATAAATCATTGCAGAGTTTGATGATAAAAATAGGTCTGAAGTAGTCACATAGGGCTTTTATTTAGGGTAAATTAAGTGGCCCGATTAGCAAATCAAAAGTTGGAATTTCACGAGACCTCCCTCTCATATCCTGGCTTTGGGTGAATAGCAAAGATTATGTAGTTAACATACTCTGATAAGCTAGACTTTTTAATAAGCTAAAAAATGAGTTTCTTAGCTCAAAAGAAAACAAAAATAGTCACGTGTTTACCATACCGTAAATTAAATTCAAATGGCGCGGCTTGAAAACATACGCTTACACATACACACAGTTACTTTACAAGTAACTTACTTGATCTAGTGATCATGACCATCTGCCTGAGAAAAAAGTTTTCAGAAGAAGGGTAGGTTGTCTTGAATTTCACTCTTAAAGTTGGAAAGTGGGGAATACTCAAGGAGTACAAATATTTTACTATCTATCAGGATTTAAAAGTGTTACCTCTCCATGCTGGAGGGAAAGAGAGTTAGGAAGAAATAGTCCTTTTTCTTTCCCATCACCATAAAGCGCTCTTGTCTCATTTTCTTACATGCTGAAGGAACTTGCCCATGAGCTTCAAAAAAGGAGGGGGCCGCTCCTTCCCACCAGCTGCACAGTCCTGAGGAACCACCTGAGGGGCCCGCGAGGAGCTACTGGGAAGCAATCTTTGTTTCTCTTCCCTCTTGGTCGCCGTGGGAGCAGAATGTTTCAGTAGGTTGGAGTAAACTTACCAAACAATGTGCGCCTACCTGTCTACAGCTCAGTCCTTCACTTTCTCCTCTGTCGCCTTAGAGGAGCTCAGCACCCACACAACTAAGTCTGAAAGGTCAATCTTGAAAGGCATGCAGCAAGCTTTAGAATTCCTCAGTTTCTTTATCTCCCAGTGAAGACACACTACGAGATAGTTTCTAACTCTTCTGCACTATTTTTAACATTTTGTGTGACTTGTTTTATACTTGGAGAATATGGAGTTATGAATGCTGTTCATCTTGGTGAGGACATACTTTCCTCCTAATGGGGAGAGAAAAGCTCAGGGAAGCCTTTCTGGGAGCCTTGCCTGTGTATCAGTCTGTAGGCAGCATGTCTCAGGAGCAGGAGGCGACTCTCAGTCTGAGTTACTTGTCTTCTGCCATCGACAGGAGCTTAGCACCACACCTACTACAATTCTCACTTTATTCTTCCAGGAACGACCTTAATGAGTGTCCCATGAGCCGATTACCATGAGTTGGTGGACCACACCGTAAAATAATCGCAGTATAATATTCGACACACGAGGGAGTTTTTTAATATATCACCAGTGGAGGCCAGATAGTACAGCGGATACGTATGTTATGCGTACATCCCCCACTTTGGGTTCACGGCGCTTATCACTGTTTCCCTGAGCTCTCCCAGGAGAAATGGCTGAGCATGGAGAATTTGCAGAGAAAGCCCTGGGACCGCCAAGGAATGGTCTACTGCTCCCACAGGTCATTAGCGTGCTAGTGATACAGGAAATAACATTTCTATCTGAACAGATTTGAGGAGCTTTTACATTTATTGTATGTTGCAGAGGGTTTGCTCTATACTTACTGGCGACCTGTGACATTTTTTCGATTGTAATGCCTTGTGTGTAGAGTGTGTGTTACTAGTTTTTTTTTGGCATGGCACAAGTAACAAGTGCGCCCCGGAGTTCACGCGCCTTCGTGATAGGACTTCCGGAGATGCTACTAGTTCCCACTTAGGGCAAATCGATAAAATGGGAAGATAGTGATACAGTGGATGCCTTGTGTGTGTGTGTGTGTGTGTGCCGGCCAGCCGAATGCTTGCATGGATTAGAGGGGGAGGGGTTTTTAGGTCCGCCCTCCAGCGAGTATTCAGACACATGTGCTCAGCAGCTTAAGCATCACACTGCTGGGATCGAGTGGTGGGGGCGCAACAGGCTGCCCCAGTAGTGCTCAGGGGCCTCCTGGATCATACTCAGATAACTCAGAGGCCTTTCGGACTATACAAACCTTTTGGGACACTAGGGAGGCCACACAAGCTTAACATTGAACTTGGGGCCTCCCATATGGAAGAGCAGTAACTCTTCTCTCTGCTTTCCTTCTGAAATTAATGGCTTACATTTTTTAAATTTTTACTAAGATACTAAGTCCTTGAAAGGATTCTTTAGGACCATCCTCCACTGCACATATGTTTGTCTTATGGAGCATCTTTTTCAAGATGTCCTTTATAACTTTCTTTGTTTTACAGACTTTGTAGAAATACTATATAATGAATTTGATGAGAGGAACTCCATGCAGAGTTTGGCTTTTTCTCTGGCTAGCCTGCTTTGCCTAATTAGAATTTGAAGCTTTTGTTAATATGCTTCTTGGAAACTCATTTAAGTTGTTTTTGATGACCAAAATTAGGGGAGTTGTTTCTCGTATTGTTCATAAGAATCAAGAGCAGAAGGAATTAATTTAAAAATTTAAACCTTAGAATGCTAAGATCATCTCTAACAGACACCATGAGGAGGATTATTGGAGGTGTCTAAATGCAAAGAGATTTTTTTTTTTTTTGAATTGCCCTGCAGGGGGAGGCACAAGAAGAAGGCCCAGGAGAGCATCAGCCGTCATGTAAAGTCTGACCCCTGTGCAGGAAGTAGGAAGATGGGGCAGGAAGGAGGTCCATGATGTTGCAGTTCCCCTGAATTCCAGCAGAGCTTATGAGGTGCCGATGCGCTTCCTTCGCTGCACCTTCCTTCCTTCCTTCCTTCCTTACTTCCTTCCTTTCTTCCTTTCCTTCCTTCCTTCCTTCCTTCCTTCCTTCCTTCTGAAAAACTTCAGCTTCCTTCCTTTCCTTCCTTTTCCTTCCTTCCTTCACGCTTCATTTCCTTTCAGCCTTCCTATTTCCTTCCTTCCTTCCTTCGCTGCTTCCTTCCTTCCTTCCTTAACTCCATACTTCCTTCACTCCTTCCCACTCCCTCCTCATGCATGCTACCCCTCCACTCCCTCCCCTACCCCTTCCTTCAGCTGCCTTCTTCCTTCTTCCCTCCCTCCCACCCTCCCATGCCCTCCTTCCCTTCCTTCCTTTCTTCCATCTTCCATCCACAGCAGTGCTCAGGACTTTGCTTTAGGCTGTGCTAACTCAGGATTCTCCGCTTTGCTGGAAAGAATTTACACATAAGGTGTCTGGATGGAATTACAACCAGCAAGTGCAAAGGCAAGAAGCACACCGCCTGCTGCACTATTGTTGGTACTACAATTGCCAGTGTTTTTAAATCACTTTTTATTGCAAACAGATCTTAAAAGGTGGGCCTTAGCCATGCTTTCCCAGCTTTCAGTGACAAACTTGGGGGAGTTAAACAGGAGTCACCACCTGAGCACAGGCAAAAAGGGGTGACTTCTTTGAAGAGAATTTTTAGAATAATAAAACTTGACTAAAACATTTTTAGTCTGTGTGTGTGTGTGTGTGTGTGTGTGTGTGTGTGTGTATTTTAGGCTCTGCTTTTTATTTTCACTTGTCACTCCAAGTCCCAGAGGCTGTAAAAACTTATTTTGCCTGTCACCCTCGGGAAAAGAAAAATTACTCACATTCACTCCCTAGAAATCTACTTTCTTTAAGTGAACAAGCAGATGGTAACCCCTACAACCACTCACCATGATTTGAATTTGATTGGGGTGGCAGTATCTTCTCTGAGAAACCCTGGTAGGCCGAGTCTGATCATTTTGCCCTGCCAGTAAAGAGGTTGCTCCTCTCTGCCCCCTTTCTTTCATATGCTATACCAGATTGGCATCTTTTTCTGGCCCGAAAGTGGACCAAAGAATATAATTTTTCTCATTATCTTCCTAAGATGTCATGCATTTTTGAGCATCTTTAAGAATTCCAGGTATAGTAAAAGATTTTTGGCCATCCTGTGTAATTTTGAGAAGGGAACATATTGAAAGAATTAAGCCACAGTGCTGGATGCTCGGTGACTAGCATGGAGGTAGATGGAATTTTTATTGAGGTATAATTGACATATAACTTCACGTTCATCTCAAGTGTGCAACTTAATAATTTGAAAAAAGTATGTGTATATGCATATATATGCACCTTATATTTTATACATATATGTACATAAACGTTTATGTAACCTTATGCACTCTATGATTGTGTTGTGGGAAATGATCAAATGGTAGATTGACTAGACAGAGAGATAGTTGGGCACTGCAGGCTGGGTAACAATGTCCAAAACCATCCAAAGTATTTCACGGCTAGAAGATTTAGCAAGAAAAAAATTAGCTGAAGCTTCCAAGGAAAGGAGTGCAGAATAAAGCATAAGAAGGAGACCATCATTAGACAACTTTTGAAATAGGGGCCACTAAAGATGCCAGTTGAAGAGAAGATTTGTTTGAGAACTAGTGTTGTATTTTTAAGACCAGGGGAAAGGAAGTATTATAAGAGGCAGGAAGTGACGAGACCAACGGCTATTATCCTGTACAGTTAGTTTCTCTCACATCTCATTTCCACTCCTCCTGGGAAGCATTATCCTAGGGAAATCTCCAACCTTTGAATTGGGCCAGAAAGGTTTATGGAAACTCCCACTCTTGGTCAAATCCCAACTCCAGTGGTTCTTCCTTTATTCGGAACTCAGAATGTCTGGATAATGGATGGAATTCCTATCTTTAGGCTGAGTGCTATATGTACAGAGGTACATTAATGCTCTCCCACGAATTTGTTGTGGCTGTGGGAGATGCAAGCTTGGTGCTCAGGGGCTAGAGCACATCTAGCAGGAACTTTGGGTTGTAAGGGTTGGAATGCAAGTAGCGCCAGGTCTCAGGTGTGCAAGGGTGTGCTTTGTGTTGCCCAGACCACATCCCTGGCCCCATTCATAAACTTCCTCATAGTTCATGTCCACTTTAACAAGCAGCATTCACCACTTTATGGACTTTATGGACCCCATGGTAGCATACATAAGTCAGAGTTGGAGCCACCCATTAGATGATGACAGGTGATATACTTGAGGATCAAGGGCTGCTATTACCCCACTTGCTCCTGGCTTTACAGGTATCATTTAGATGACTTCAAAAAATCCTGCATTTGAGCTGTGCCGGCTAGGAAAAGACTGATGGTCTTGGTACAGAACTTCCTAATATGAATTGAACATTTTCTGCGGTACATTCACTTGTATCTCTCATTCTGATGTTTATTTGCCTTCCTTCTAAGGAAGTGCAGTCTCCTATCTATTGATCTTGCAACCCATTCATTATTGTTCAAACTCACGATTGTGCTTCAGTGTGTACTTTGCCTTCAAGAGAGAAGGCCTTCAAGAAATTCGCTTTTAACCACAAACCATAACTCACCTCCTTTTCCGAAGCTGACTACGAGCACACTCACTACTGAATGATTCATCTTCATTTCTTCCCCTACTCAAGTTAAATAATTCAGTAAACTATATGAAAAACATTAGGGCTTGTAGAAATAGAAAAACAGTTGTCTACAGTTTTGGGAAAAGGGGGAGTTGCAGTCAGCATTTGCCAGTCTCGACCCAAGAGAAGATCTATGACATGGAAAATTCAAAGCACCGGACAAATTCTTTGTGATTTATATTAGAAAGTTATTTTTATACCCCCCTTTTCCTAATTTTCTTGGGAGGGACTTGCAGAAATGCAAGCATGCAGTGACTGTATGGAGAATAAAATTAGATTTAATGGTTGGAAAATTTGAGTTGAGACTAAGAAAAAGACTTTGATTTGATTCTATGTGGCTTGCTGCATTGAGATTTGATAGTTGTATTCGAGAGAAGAGGATTTTTTTGGGTTTGTTAAAACAATTGGAGATTGTTCATAAGGAGACCTTCAACTTTTGAATGAAAAAAAAAAGGTAAAAGTAGTGATTATGAATAGAAAGCTACTTGAGCCATGTGATTATTTTAGCATTTGATTTCAAAAGTATACAAATGAATAAAGTACTTAAAATGTTTCCCCCAAATAAAACAAGAAGGGATTTTTAGAATAGATAAACTTGTAGTCTGGACTGCATTTTTACACCTGAATATTTAAAACATAGAAATAACTTTACTTTTTACAAAAACAAACACTTCCACGATGATGGGTGCATGGAAAAGCTAATTCTAAAGAACAATGAAAAAATGTTTTATCCAGAATACTTTATCAGGAGGTTATGAGGCTTAAACAAGAATAGCTTTTTCTCAGGGTTATAGTTTAGTATTTTTTTAAGTTTTTGGGTTTTAGGCTATACCTAGCAGTGCGCGAGGGACTTATTTCACGACTATTCAGAACCTACGCGCCCAGTACAGGGCTTAGGGACCACAGGGGATGCTGGTATTGAACCTGGGTTGGCCACATGCAAGATAGCTCCATATCCATTGTACTATCTCTCCAGTCCCAGCTTAGTCATTCTTTACCTGTTTGGTGATGTTGCCATTTGGTTGCGCTGGAGTCCGAGACTAGATGGGCCAACCGCTGAGGAGAGAGTGTACATTAATTACCTAACCTTGCTTGTAAGGAGTGCTTGGAGACATCAGGACTTTACATAAAAACCCTCACATGCTCTTTCATGACATGGACACGGGTCCTGACCTCTACTCTCAGATTTCCCAGGCTTAGTGTCTATTCACAGAGAAAGAATTTGCAAGAAACAGTAAGAGGTGAAATAATTTCATTTAGGTACTTTGGAGAAAGAGAATGGGAACCAAGAGAGAGAATACGTGCCCTATTTGGTAAAGGAATTATGCATCCCCAGTTGTCATGTGAGGCATCTACCAAAAATTGGTGTACACACCCCATGAAATGAAGGTAGATTCTATTCACCAGAATAGTCTAATTTGCATGACTTCCTGAGTCAATGGAATGTGCCTTGCTTGTTTTACAAAAACTAGTTTAGGGTTTTCAATGCTGCCCCTACTGGGGTTCTGCTCCTAGGGGGAAGCTGTTAATAAAGAGCACAATTGAATCATCTCTTGATAGTTTCTTGTTTTTCAATTTTATTTTTGATTCTTGAGCATGACTTTGGCCTTGCTCAGGGCTTGCTCTCAGCTCTCTCTGTGTGCTCAGGGATTGATTGCAGCTGGAGGACCATATATAGTGCTGAGGTGGATCTGTTTGGCGCTCCCACAAGGCAGGTACTACCTGAGCATGCTGTTTGCTCTGGCATGTTTACATTTTTGCTCTGTGGTTCCAGATTTTCACTTCTCTTGATGCAGAAATATATTTTGTGAATCTTATGATTCTAAAGGTTCTTTTCAGCACTTCTTTCTTTCTTTTCTTTCTTTCTTTCTTTCTTTTCTTTCTTTCTTTTTCTTTCTTTCTTTCTTTTTCTTTCTTTTCTTTCTTTTTCTTTCTTTCTTTCTTTCTTTTTCTTTTCTTTCCTCCCTCTTCCTCTTATTTCTTCTTTTATTTTTATTCTCCTTTGTTCCTTCTTTTTTGGTGTCATTTTGTATCATTACTCACTCTAATTTTATTATTTCCTTTCCTTTTGCTTAATTGGGATTCTTTAATTGTTATTATAGTTTCTCATATGTATTATAAATTTAGCTATAAGACTGGATTATTAAACTTTTCTTGTTTCCTTCTGTCGTCCTGTTTTTCTTACTAGAACTTCATTAGTACTGTTCTTGTTGATCAATTGAACCTGAATGTCAATGACCATACCTGTTTTTTTAGTACATTTTTAGCTTGGAACATTATTTGGTCTGATACTAGTAGAACAGCAGGTATTGTTCTTTTCCTTCCGTGCACGATTCTTCAACTTAAGGCTATGGAGTCAAGTGTGTGCAGTGTGAGATGTGCTGAGTAGAGTAGGGTCTTAGACACAGCTGTGTGGTTCAGAGTTCAAGCAATGACAAGAATGGAAGTAGAACTTTGCAGGTATGGATGTTGGTCTGGAGAGTGAATGAGCAGGTGGAAGGTCTATGTGAGATATAGAACTGCTGAGGTGGGTGGAGAATTGGTGGAGGTAGGCTGCTGGGGAGCCAGGAGGAGAGCAATACCGCCTTTATCTACAAAGGCCCAAGGATGTTATCTGAGAGGAGATTAGCCTGCGCTTGGAAGGCCTAAACATCCTAAGAGGTTCTGAGATGTGGATGTGGGCCTCCAACCTTTGTTGTTGTTGTTTTTTTTTTTTTTTTTTTGTGAGACTATTTGGTACCTCTAGCAGGCTGGTTTAGTGCCAAATGCCCTCATCTGTTATTTGAAAAATGTTTTTATGTCTCCTCTAAAATGAGTAATAACATGCAAGGTAAGGGAGGTTTTTGGGGAGGAGGTTCTCTTCATTCAGTCATTTGTTTGGATATGTATATCATTCCCACCTTGTTTCGAGGTTTAAATTTAAGAAAAGAATCGCACCTGTCCCCCTATGCCTAATGAGATTTGCTTCTCCTTTTCTTCTTTCAGGAGTCCTATCTTGCATTTGCTCTTGCCATTTTGGATTTACAGTGTGTCTTGGTTTGATCTGTTTGGTGCTTTGACACTCTTTGTGTTCTCAGTAAGAGTGCACCTATGTGCACCAGATTAGTGAGGGTGCCATAGTCAATGCCATACCCGAGTTCAACTCTTCTTTTCACAACTGGTTTCTAGGCTGTGAATTATATTAGGTGTTGACTGTTCATGATACTCTTATCTTTTTCCTTCAATTCTGAATGATAATCTAGCTTTGAAGTATTCTTGGTGAAGAGGTATTTCTTTTCTTTGGATTTTTCATTATGTGTCCCTTGTTGGGCTCTAAGTAGGTGTACATTGAGGCCTGGCACTTCCCACCTCTCCCTACCCCCCGTGCCCCTGTCTGGGACCGAGGTCATGAGCTTCCAGATGCTCAGAGTTTAACCACGTGAAAGACATCTGCATCAATGGAGATTTGGCTTGACGCAAATGATTTACATCTAATGTGAGACAGAATGTGCTTACAGTCTTCTGACCTCTGACCACAGTAATATGAAAATCAATGATTGTTACCTTTGCAAATGCTAAATCGGTGATTGTTTCTTTGATCTATTGATGGCCCAGGGTCTTCTGGCACCCCCTACACCCAAATTGTATAAAAGCCTTAAGCTGATACTCCGAGTAAAAAAAGGACTATTTTTCAGGTCCAGCTTTATATGACTGGTGTCTTTTTCTTTTTCTGCTACAGCAGGCGCAAGGCAGAGCAGCTTCTTCCAGAATCCAAGATGAAAATCTCCCTCATTCATGGGGGGTCGTGGGGACATAGCTGGCTAGGGCCTACAGACAGTCCCTTATTATTTCTTTCTAGCTCAAAGATCTCATTACAGATCTGCTATACAACTTTAAGGACTTTGAATGTAAAGAATTATTTTTTGATCTTCTGCTTTCAATATTCCATCCTATTTATTATAGTTTTTTAAATTGTATTTTTATTATACCACCATGAGTTATGCAATTACAAGATATTCGTAGGTTTCAGTCATTCTACCACCAGTGTCCCCCAGATTCCCTCCCCTCTCTTTATTTGCCTCTATAGCAGGCACTCTCTCTCTCTTTCTCTCTCTTTCCTCATGCGCGTATTGAGCTTGCCTACATGCATTTAGGGTTATCCTGTAAATCTTTTGCCTGTATTCAGTGCTCAGGGATTTTTTTAGTCACGAGGCATTACTGTTTCTAACAATTAGTAGGAAAACTCTTGGTACCATATTTATATTCAACTTTTTCAGCTGAATACCCAGTCATTACTACATCTGTCCTTATCCTTCACAGTGACCGATTCCATTCCTAACTTATAAATATTCTCCACGTCCATTCATTTGCAGTTAAATTTCATGACTTTGTTCCTTATAACTGCGCAATATTCCATTGATTAGATGTAACATAGTCTCTTTTGATACAGTTGTTTGTTCTTGGGCATGGGTTATTTCCAGATTCTGGCTATTGTGAATAGTGTTAAGCAATGAATATTGAAGTGTTGATGGTGTTTCTGTTCTTTGGCGGTTTTGGGTCTCCGGTATATTCCCAGAGATGTTATTACTTTGGGTCAAATGAAGGAGCTCAATTTCTACTGGAGGAATGTCCTTATTGTTTTCCAAAGCAGCTGTCCATATTGTTTTTCCAAAGGCTGTGTACCAATAATGGACTCTCGCTCGACAATGAATGAAGAATTTACACTTTCTCCCCATCCGCGCCAGCACTGATTTGCGTTCTTGCTCTTTAGGTGGCATGTGTCACTTTCTGTGTGAAAATTGGATCCCATTTTTGTTTTGATTTGCATCTCCTAGTGATTAATGATGAAGAGTACTCTTTCATGTGCCTTTGTCCATTTAATTTCTTCTGTTGAAATTTCATTCATTTCTTCTTCTCATTGTGGGTTGGGTCTTCTTGTTGTACTTGGGCTGTAAGGTTCTACCAGTGTCTTGTACATCTTTGATATTAACCCCTTATCAGATGGACATCTTGTTTGATTCTTTCCCATTCTGTGGGCTGTCTTTGTTTTTCTTGGTCACCACCCAATCGAGGTGCAAGAAGCTTCAGTTTCATATAATCCCATATGTTTTATCTTTGCTTCCACTTATGCTTTGTCCTGGTAGGTATTTTGTCTTTGAAAGGTGTCTTTTGCTCCAGTGTCATAGGGTTTTCCCCTATGTGTTCTTTGACCCACCCTATAGATTCAGGTCTGTTTGAGATCTTGAAAATCACGACCTGACTTTTGAGTGCATCTTTCTAGAAAAGAGGTCTAAGTTATGATTTTCCAATTTATTTGATTATAATGTGTCTTTTTTGAGATTCCTAGTCTGAAGTCTGTGTTCACTGGGACTCTTCAGGTTTCTTAGTGTTGGTGCCTTTTTATTCCTCACCTCTGTGAAAGTCTTGATAATAACTTTTTTAATTATACTTTCATTACATTTCCTTCACAACTTCAAGAGACTCTAATGATTTTATATTGTTGATTCCTCTTCACGCTCATTTCATAGTTCTCTGGTGGTGTTTGCTGCTGATACTATTTCCCTATTTTTACTGCTTTGTTTCCTTCTCATCTTAAAGGCTTCTTGGTGGAGTGCTTTTGTTTAGCTGCCTGTATTCTACTATTCATAACTTCCAATTAGTTTTCAATATCACCTACCATGCACTTTATTTATTTCATTTCTGATTGTAGTATTTTCATTTCTTGTGGACCACTGACTACCTGTTCCATCGTTTCTTTTGTGTTTACTCTACATCCTCATTATTCACTTCACAAGATGTCTGAGGAGTTGCTTAGCTGTTTAGTGTTGTTTATGTCTTCCAACAATAGTGTTTTTGCTTTCATTAATTTGAGAGGTGGGCTCCTAGGTGTTTTCCCATTGGTTTTTTTTTTTTTTTTTTTTTTTTGCTTTTTGGGTCACACCAGCGTGCTCAGGGGTTACTCCTGGACTCTGCACTCAGGAATTACTCCTAGCGGTGCTCAAGAGGGACCATATGGGATGCGAGGGGATCGAACCGGGCGGCTGGAGCCGCCTGCCGTGCACCACAAGCGCCCTACCCGCTGGGCTATCGCTCCACGGCCCATTGGTTTTCTAAGTGCTCTTTGTTGTGCTTTGGGGGTGAGATCTTTTGTTAGACCCCCTGGAAGATGCTGAGGGGTTAAGCCTGAAGGTCAGCTTTTCTTCCTGCAGATGAAAATTTAAATAGAAATGAATATTTGCATAGTTTCAAGCTCTGCCCTCCCAATAACAATTTATTACTGTGTTTGGTTTAACATAGTTATAAATATTTTAGTGGTCTCTCTTCCAAGAGGTGAATTTTAATACCTTCCCACTGAATGAGCTGGACTTGGTGTTCTGGCTTCGAGAGAGCATATGACAGAGAGGAATCTGCAGACAACGGTCCCCCAATCAACGAAGTGAACAAGAAGGTAATTTTCACCAATGTATCGGAGTTAATTTCAAGAATTCTCTCTAATATCAGAGATTAATTTTCAGAATTCTCTGGGATTCTTCCCCAGCCTCTAGATAATCTAGTCATGAGAAAACATAAAATGAAAAACTAATGGAGGAACATGATATAAGCAAACAAAAAATCCATTTTGATCTTCAAACAGTCAAAGTTATAAAATACTTCCAGAAAGAGTGAGGAGCGGCTTTGTCTTCAGACCGAATGAGCAAACAGCAAAGAGGCATTGTGCTTAGCTTCATAACTAAATCCTGGATTGGATTCTGGAATAGAAATCTAAATAAAGCTTATATTAAGTTAATAAGTCCAGAAGGAAAAAAGACAAATACCAGAAGCTCTTGGTCCCAGGTGATTTATAAGCAATGGTGAGGAAATAGACAATGCTTAATGAAGCAACCCTTCCCCAATGATAGAACTGGGTTTCCAAGCA